>WKLE02001377.1:0-27890 GCA_014885115.2 Asterionellopsis glacialis | reverse complement strand
AGACATTATTTGACAAATATAACTATTTATACAAGAAGGCTCAATGGTTACAATTTAGATTATAGTAAATTATTTTAGTTTCGGAAGTATTAGAATTATTAGAATAAATATTGTTCTTGTATTGTAGTAGTTTTCCCATCGTCCGAGTACGTACTTCCGTTGACATGAAAATCTCAGGATGCGAGATTTTGTAAAAAAACGGGCCTCAAGAGGGGGGGAGCAGAGTCTGCGCTAGTTGGAGCTCATAAATTATGAGCTTAGTTTAATCCGGAGAAGATCTGGCAATTGAGTAAGCAGTAAAAGATCCAGGAAATATTTAGTAAAAGGTAAATTGGAGTCCATATGCTTGTCCATGCAACAACCATCCGTCCTCAAGAGTGTCCTAAAGGGAGTTGTAGTTCGTTTGCTTCCTCAGTTGTCCTATATGCGTTTGTAGTATGGCATTAGGCAGGTCTTAACCATTGCTTCTATGATGCCTCTACAGATGCATACAGTACCATTCATAAATACTTGAATAACTTCATTAGGACCAGTAGGAGGTTTGTCCAACTTAGCTATCTTTCCCAGCTTCTCTAGCATTATTAGGTCACCTACTGATTATACATGGTTTTGCCATTTACAATTTTCTTTTTGGTTATTTTGGTTAATTAGCATTTGATTCTTATTATGGATACATGCCCAATTAGCTCTACATGTAATTGATAATAGCATGTCACATCCAAACACTAATTGTCCTGATTTAGCTTCTAATGTAGTAACATATGTACTGCCTATAGCCCATGCTACAGAACTAAGTATGTTATCCTACAGTTCATCATCTCTGCATATCATAGGTGGATTGGCTGATTCACTTATATCAAGTGCATGTAAGCAGTTGCCTATGACTTGGTGTACCCATTCTATGATACCACTTGATTGGAGATTATAAGTAGTGGTTAGTCTTCTCAAAGCCAAAGTTTTGCTGTGTTTGATCAAATACACTCTTAAACTCTGAGCTGTTGTTATAGTCTACGTACCTTGGACATGGATACTGGCATAACCAGGCAGAGTGGAATGCTTCTATTACTGTGTCAGCTGTTTTGTCTCTAACTGCTTTGATTGCAAACCAGCCAGTGGCAGGTTCTACTATCATAAGACATTGTAGTGTATGTGTACCTGAATTGGATTTAATAATATATTTTCCTATTAGTAGGTCTATATGGACTCGTTCCCATTTCAGGATTTCAGCCTCTTTAGGAGGTAAGTGTCCATATTTCATATGTTGCTTCTTACATACTGACATTGTTTACATGTCTTACAGAAGTTCTCTAAGTGAGTTCTTAGCTTGGACCAAGTAAAATGTTGTTGTATGGTTGCTTCTGTATGTCCCATACCTGGGTGCACTAAGTATTTGTGATACCACTCTACAAGATGTTGTTGAAGTCTCTCAGGTATGTATATTTTACCTTCAAAGTGTACAAGAGGTTCTCCTTCAACTTCTTTAGTCATGAACATACCAGGTTTGGCATTGTGCATTAGTTTCCTAAGTGTTTGATCATTTTGTTGGTACAGTTAATTTAACAGAGGGAATATCAGAAATACTGTTTCTTTGATTTGCTCTTGGGTAATTGAATACGCTTCTATGACATTGATGAGCTCTGGTACTGATTCATCATTGTCATCATCATCATCCACACATCTTGTATCTAGCTGTGAAAGTGCATCAGCAATGACATTTTCTTCACCAGGAATACTTGTTTGTAAATCAAATCTTATAGTCCGTTATACTACTACTAAAAAGAACTAGCCAGTTAATCAGACTTGCACAGAATGATGCTTCTGAAACTGGTAAACCAGAGAAAAACAGAAGGACCAAATACGCAGTTAGTGTACATACATATTTTGGATGCTTGGGAGATTGCCCTATGCATTATTTGCACATCACAATTATAGAATCATATTCATATTCAATGAATATCTCAGAGGACCCTGTTACTTTATCTAGTATCAAGGGTCTGAAGTGACTGTAATTCAATCATATTGAGTGCATTTGTAAGATTATTGTGTCATGCTAATAATTGATTGTAGTTGGACCAAGGTCTATCTTGAATAGAGTATGAAAGTACCTCAATTGTATTGTGGCCAGGAATATAAACTGTTTGTCATTGTTGTTGCAAGTGCTTTCATGGAGCTTATCATGTCTCGCTTTGGCATCTTTGGTCTTGTCATGACCAGGAATGTCATTGTTTCTAAAGATCCAAGTGTTATATGCAAGTCTGTGAAGTCCCTTCACAAGTTGTTTACTCCATACAATTCCATTGTTTTTGTTTCAATTCAACACCAGATACATCAATTTGTGAGATTTATAGAAGCTTTCTTGAGCTTGTATCCATTTATTTGATATCTGCCCAGCCTTTTAACATGTTATGCCAGCCAATTGCCTGTTGTTCTTTGAATGCTTCCAGCACTAAGGTATCATGTGTGGTAGGGTCTTGGGGTAGAAGAGGTGGAGTGATTACATCTCCTGTCATCCCCTTTGAGAGATTAGTTTGAATCGTAGTAGCTATGAGTCTACTATACTAGGTTTTCTTCTGGAGGAGTGTATTCACAAGAAGAATTACTTGTTGACAAAGTGGTAATAGTGCCCCATACTGAATGATTTCATCCATATTTGATTCTCCTATACTCTTGGATATCCTTGAGATATAATGCTTTGGCTATTCTTTGAGTCATACAAGATGACACTCTGCTATCATTTAGTTTGAGAGATGCTACAGTAGCTGTAAATGGAGGCATGTTATCATGTGATTTTGTACGCTCTGCATATGCAAGTTCTGCTAATTCATTGGCCACTATATTAAGCTGTGCATCTTTTGAAAGAGTATTGCGTGATTGTGTTGTATCTCAATGGTCTTTGACCTACAACAAGGTTACGGGCAAGTGACCATGTTGAAGAATGTAACATAGGTGTGATTCAATATCATAGTCTGATGCTAAGTATCTGGAGGTGCCTGGTAGAGGTCATTCTGTATCCTGTACTTTCTGTACACATTCTTGGTTGTTGCATATGGAATGGATTTTGGATGTGCTGGTTGAGATTTTAAAGAAGCTGCAGATTTTAAAGAGAAATTTGTACACAGAGGTAATGTACATAATTCTGTTCAATGCAATTGCATTGTTGGTAAGTATCTGTGTACTGCCCCCATTCCTTTGTATGATGTGTCACACAAGGAATTTTCCATGATCCATGCAAATGTCCCAACTGTGGACTTCTTGGAGCCATATGATCCAATCATTATTTTTTATCCTTCTCTTAATATGATTTTAAGGGTTTGAATGGTTCTTACTTGAGTAGTATATTGGAATAGTTGCTGCACCACTGGTTCAAGTGAATGTAGGTACAGATGGAAGGATGTCAATTGAGGTGAAGCCTGCTCTGGGTCATATTCAATGGAGTGGGACCTTAAGAGATATCTGTTAGCTGTGTTTATGTCTACAGGAATATGTGTGTCAGGGAGAAATATTGTGGTGATGAGTTGCTTGTGATATTTCCAACTAGTGAAGGATAGTGGATAATGTTTCTCATATATGTTAGGTAGTGAAGGGTCTTGTTGGATGTAAACGATGTTTGTTAATGGGTTTATTACTGTATGCTGAATTGACTGTGGTGTAGTAAACTATTTGCCAAGGCCACTTATATGGTATCCTTTAGCACTTGTTGCCATAGAGTCCAACATTTAGCAGATGGATATTGTTGTCTAGGCCATAGTAGTGAGGACAAGAAGAGGGGATTACTGTTGCTTAGGACAAGATCTACCCTGAGCAAGTTGCCATCTGCTGTTGATATATCTGCAACTGTTTGAACATGTAGCTATCCTGCAGGCATTCAATTGGATAAGTTTAATTCTGGATGTGGTCCAGGATCAAAATATAGTCATTAGTAGGGTGTTGTGATTTCTTGATGGTTGAGGCAGCCAGAGACATGGTATCTCTATGGACCCATTGATGCATTTGAGATATGATCTTATCATTTGAAACCAGCAATTAGGTAGATAGGGAAGTTTCTCTTGAGGTCTTTCTAGAATGGAAAACTCTACTCCCACAAAAAGTTGGTGCTGTTCTAATATATTTTTCATGATTTGACCCAGTTTTGTCATGATGGTGGTGAAGGTGGCTTAGAAGATATTTGAGTTGTGCATTACCACAATTAGTTATAAGATTGTCTAGGCCAACACCTCCATATTGTTCAGGTCCATATACAACCAGTGTTCTTTTCAGTCTGCTAGGATCCCCACCTGAGGATAGAAATACTGTAGTTAGAGGTGCTTGAGGTTGGGCAAGTTCATGAAATTTGTAAATTGTTGTAGGTAGAGAGTAGTCAACTCTCTTAAAGGCTACTTGCTTGTAGGCAAGAATTGCTTCAAAGTGATTTAGATTACCAGCTCTTATATGACAAATCAGTGTCTCAACTTTGTCTTGTAGTATATCCAAATGTGTTTTCATCGGACCATACAGTTGTGTCCACACACCCAGTAGTTTCAAGGCCTCTCCTGGTTCTAATCTCTTAATTGCTTTGGAAGTTTTTGTAGAACTGTTTGTGATAGCTAGGGCTGCAGGAATATCTTTGGTCTTTGGCGTTGGTTGGTACTGGAAGATCTTGATGACAATTGCAGAATAAGACCAACCAGAAGCACTTTAGAATATTAAGAGAGCCAGCTGCTGTGATATTAAGCAGTCTCTTGCATTCTTGGGAGGAGTGTTGCAAGTTTTGAATGATAGTGTCAGGATCTTGGCCATCTTGTAGATGTACATCATTGTTACCATTGTTTGCATCATCAACATAGGCATCTATCATCCTGTAATGATGATCTTCAGAGGAGTGAATTGAGAGAATAGTCATTCTGGTTCTTTCTTTCCAAAAGGAAGGAAAGAATGGTGCAAAAAGGAAACTTAGAGAATCTGGTCAACCTCATCTGGTCAACCACTTCCAAAAATGCTGTACAGGAACCAAGAAAGCATTATTAAATTCCTTCCTCTCTCCCAAAAAGAAAAGTGACAAACAACCTAATACCAATGTATATCTCCAGGTCAAAGATGTTTCTTCTGTGTCCAAAGCAACTCTTCAGACAGAAAACAATTTGGAAGCTGTCAACAAATACAGTAACTGGAAGGGAACTGTTGCATTGTTGCATTCCATTCTGAGTCAGGCCAATGTTTTTGGACAATCTTTGATGAATGATGTCAATTCCCAGGTGTCTTTAAATAATGTAGATCAAGAAAGTATGGTTTCTACAACCAATCAACCCAATGGGATTCCAACACCTATTAAAAACAAAAAAAGAATGAAGCAAAAGAAGTTTTTCAAGGTCTTGAACAAAGATAGTTTTGTTCACTGTGTGACAGAATATACCCAATGTTTACATTTGGTCATAACCTTCCTTCAATATATTTTTTCAAATCACCCAAAATACAAGACTTGGGATAGCAAGGATCTTTACTTGTTGCTAAACATAGCTCAACATATTCTCTGTACATTGCAACACTAACACATTTGGCAGTTGCTTTCCCTTGCACTTACCTCCCCTGTCAAGAAAAGACTGATGCTTTATTACAAAATAAGAACTCAGCTGTTGATCACTTGAAGAATCTAGTATACAAGAATGACATTGATCATTATGCAAAGGATCTTCATAAGGTTTTTTTTAGAAAATTGTCATGTAACTCATACAATGTGGAATTGTGTTCAGACAGTCTCAACTACCTTATTGTGAGAATGAAATTCCACACTTTCTACCAAAAATACCTCTCTCATCAATCAACGAGCAAAAGACGGATACAGAAAAGAACCACCACCAATATTTCAGACTCAAGAAATAAGAACAACCAAACATTAAATAATAACAAACCCAGTGGTCAACAATCATTGGTAAAACCAAGTCATTTGCTTACCAACCTACAAATTTTGACAATAAGCACAACTCCAAGTGACAATGTATCAGTAACATCTGCAAACAGTAGTTACTTAACTACTAACAGCAATGCTTCATATATTATCCTCTCAAAAAAAAGTTCCCCTGGATTCTTCCTACAGAACATTGACAATAGGTTCTCTGGAGAAGTAATAATTATCCCCCCTGAGTTACTATTCCAATTGTGCTGGTAGTTATGTTTTTGTCAAACAAACAAATTATCTATTGAAGATGCTCATGTTGCCAATTGAGTTTTACTTAGCTCATGATCTTAAAAAAAAAGATCATGGTTCATCATAACTTACAGAGGAACAATGTTTATTGTCTCTAAGCACTCCAACAATGTGAATACCATCACATGTCACATTTATAAGTCCAGTCACACTTTTCCCCTCTCTCTAATCAACAATACCAAAATAAGCCTACCAATGATTGGCAAGTTTGTACTTGAAAAGGGGAAAGTCAGTCATGCATGTGCCACTTATCAAACATTATGGGTCTGTTTTTTCAATATAATGCAGGAATTGAGTCAATTGGAGAATTTTGGTATTGATGTTAATGATCCAAGACATTCACCAGCAAACGACTACATTATCAAAGCTTACAGCTACTTTGGGAGCATTACTGGTGGATCATTTCTGAGGTTGTTCAGTGCACCAGGCATAGATTATTTTGAACTATTCTATGGAAAGGAAAAAACTCACAGATACTACCAAGATGAAAAGACTTGGGTAACAAACTTGGTTACTGTTCCAATGGATGACTGACTACCAAGAACAGAAATTCGTAATCAAAGACTTAATTATAAAGTATGATAAGGTAATGGAAGACATCTAGTCTAACAATGATGGTTTTGAAATTGGAAGTTTTTGCTTGTCATTGATAATACACATTACTAGTTTGTGTGGTGGAACTTTCTTAAAGGCACACCCTAGATTGCTTGGAACTTGCGTACCAGTCAATGGTCTGGGGGTTTCATGGAAACATTTGAAAGTAGCTGTCCCAACATTAAGGATGGGGGCTTTGCCCCCTCCCCTGCTCTTTTTGTCCAAAACCATTGTGGTTGGGTGCTTTGAACCCCCCCCTTTACCCCTGGTAAGCCCTGATGTAGCCCTCCTCCCACCTGAAACAGTTTCTTTAAAAAACCAATGCTGCCTTTTCCAAAAGCCCCCTGGGGTCAAAAATTTCACTAACAAATTCTAGGGATAGGGATATTTGCTATGGTTGTCAAACATTTCTCCCCACATTTTTCTGGAGATATTTTCTTCAAAGGTCAGAACCCAAGGATTAAAAAATGATGTCATCATTACATTTACTTAGGAAAGCCAAAAACCAATGCAGGATTTTTTGAGATCTGATTTTATATCACATGGATCAACATCACTTTCTGGGTATCTTTTGCAACAGTATTTCAGAGCTCCCTCTATACCATCTCTATTTCATCCCCCAATTTAATCAATCTCCTTTGGTCCCTCAAAAACAAAATAGCAATTCATGCCTCTCTCCCAACTGAGCCTGCCTTTTCCGTTTCAAATTAATTTTTAGCTCTGCCTACTTCCTACTGATCCTTTCCTAATTTTCAATGTTGCTCTCTTTTTTGATGGCACCACCATCCCAATGTTGTTGTCACCATGTCTCTGTCTGACAATGAAGCTCATGTGGTATTTCAAGCTGACAGACAACTTGGCAACCCCCTGTATGCAAATCAACAACAACTTCACTCACAGGCAAATGGAAATTCTGTGAATGATTACACTAATAAAGATCTGGTTGATGCTCCAAATGTCAACCCCAAGGACTTACCTATATTATTAATGGAGGAAATGCAATGATAGACAATACCAAGAGACTCTTCCACCAACTCCCAACCAAGATGTAAATGTACAAGAAAAAGACATTCCTCAATCTACCAAAGAATATTTTCTTAGCATTAATAATTACTCCAATCAGTTGAGGAGTAATTGGGATGGATCTATTTGGTTTCATTTTGTTCCTGTAGTAGATCATCAAGTATATCATCATACTTTGTTCCAAACAGAACTTCTTGATATATGCCATTATTTCAGTGGCAATACTGTATACAAACATTTGTATTTTCTGTACCAAAAACATCCTACTAGAGGTAATATTAACCCCTGTGGACCTCCAGATACTTTTAAACAACTTAAAATTGATCTGGAAAAGGCTGTACTGGATTGTGGTTCCCCCATATTAAGTAATGATGGTGTTGCATGCCATAATTTCACATGTTCTCACATGTACAGAAGATTCAAGACAAACAAATCTCAGGCACTTGCTGCTCAATATTCTGAATTCCGCAATCAGAGACTAATTCACAATAGAACTGTCAATCATGAAAATGGACAGACAAAGAGGCATCATACCACCTCAAAGAAATTTATTTCACATTGTACTTTTTGTTTCAACATCAAATGGGATGAACTTGGTTTTTTTATAAACCTTACCCACAAGGCAGGCTGTTGTGTTCATTGTAACCACCCAAAGAGGGAGAATCTTACTATTCCCTCATGCCTATTACCCAAAGAAGATGAAGATGTTCTGTTGAAGCTTGCCAGGTCATGTGTAGGTACTAGTGTTGGAAGAAATTATTTGTCCAGCAAACTTGGACATTTTCTGCATACAAGTAAAATTGCTTAGATTTATAATAAGGCTGATCTTGATGAGGAAATAGAAGCCAATACATCAGACATAGACCAAATGATCAAGTTCTACAAAAGAACTCAAGATATTAGTTATACTGTGTCATAGGATGTTCCCTTCTTACAGGAAGGGGCTACCCCCAGTAATGAATCACCCACCAAAGTTATGGCACAAACAATATCAACAAGAAAGGATCTTCAGGTCACTGATCTATCTGATGATCCAAACATGCATCCTTTCTTGGTCTGTCTTACCAAAGACAGTTGACAGGAACTCAACATCAATAATGATTCAACTCTATTTTTGTCAGTAGCATGGGTTGTTAATGCTGAGCTCCAATATTTCAAGTTATTCCCTGAGGTAATCTATGTTGATGCAACTTCCCATACTAATTTTAATCTTTATCATCTCTTGACCTTTTCTTACAGGTCATCAACTGGTCACCAAGTAGCTTTTCTTAGGATGTGGATTCCTGACCAAAAGCAAAGCACCTTTAGATATGTCTTTCTGCATTGTCTTACTTCACTTATTCACCAACGTTTTTTTTAAAGAACAAAAAACGTAATGGCTGATGGTGACTCACAACAGTCTAACAAGATTAGGGGTGCAATCATGGAAATTATGAATGCAATTGGCAATAGCACATCACGTCCAAATACTAGTTGTCTGGGCGTGGCTTCTAACATGGTGTGGTAAGTACTGCATATAGCCCAAGCTACAGAGCTGAGTATGTTATCCCACAGTTCATCATCTCCTATAGTAGGTGGATTGGCGGATTCACTTATGTCAAGTGCAAGTAACGAGTTACCAATTACTTGATGTATGCGCTCTATGATACCGTTTGATTGGTTATTGTATGTGGTTGTCGGTTTTTTACCTAGACCAAAGTTTATCAGAGTCTTTTTGAAGATACCCTTAAACTCTGAGCCGTTGTCGTATCCTATGTACCTTGGTTGTGGATACCGGCATAACCATACAGAGTGGAATACTTCTATTATGGTGTCAGCTGTTTTGTCTTTAAGTGCCTTGATTTTGAACCAGCCTGTGGCAGGATCTATGATGGTAAGACATTGTAGTGTTTGTGTGCCTGAATCAGACTTGATAGTATATTTTCTGATTAGGTCTACATGAACTCTTTCCCATTGTAAGCTTTCAGCCTCTTTAGGGGGTAAGTGTCCATATTTCTTACGTTGCTTTTCACACAGTTGACATTGTTCACATGTTTTACAAAAGTTCTGTATGTGCTTTCTTAG
This sequence comes from Asterionellopsis glacialis, assembly GCA_014885115.2. Taxonomy (NCBI): domain Eukaryota; phylum Bacillariophyta; class Plagiogrammaphyceae; order Rhaphoneidales; family Asterionellopsidaceae; genus Asterionellopsis; species Asterionellopsis glacialis. The sequence goes on along the minus strand of WKLE02001377.1, from coordinate 18,028 downwards.
CCTGGACCAAGTAAAGTGTTGCCATATGGTTGCTTCTGTACAAGTTTCACCCTGGATGCACTAAGTATTCATGATACCAAGCTACAATGCTTTGTTGAAGTTTCTCTGGTATATATATTTTTCCTTCTGAGTATATGAGAGGTTTGTCTTTGACTTCTCTAGTTGTAAACGTACCAGGTTTGGCATCATGCATTAGTTTCCTAAGCGTTCTATCTTTTTGTTGGTGTAGTTTAATTAATGGAGGGAATATTGGAAAAGCTGTTTCTTTGATTTCCTGTTGTGTTATTGGATACACTTCATGGCACTTGACCTGATTAAAATATAGTCTATATATGCAAAATCTAAGTCCCCTAGTATATCATTCATGATTTTCTGAAAGATATCAGGGCTGTTTTTAATACCCAAAGGTAGGTGTTTGTACCTGTATTTACCACATGGTAGAATTGTAGTGTGCAGTTCCTGTGATTTCTTGTCTAACGGAACGTGATAGTAGTAACCCATACTTAGATCAATCGCTGTTGCATATTAAAATCCGTCTAGCTTTTGTAGTAGGTAGGTCAGCTATTTTTGGTAACGGAAATGGTTTTCTTTTAATTACTTTGTTGAGTTGACGAAAGTCAGTTATGATATGTACATTGCCCGTTTTCTTTGGTATGACAAATGTGGGGGCTGTCCATTCACTGTCATGGTTCTTTTCTAAAACACCTATTGTTTCTAGCCTATTAATTTCCCATTTAGTTGTACCTTCTAAGGAACGTAGTACTTGGAATGGCCTGGCGTGATATGTTTCCGCATTAGGGTCTATTTCTAGTCTAACTGATTTTATCTTAAGTGTGCCGAGCCCACCCTTAAAGGCTTGTGGGTATTTTTGTAGGCACTTAAGCATTATTTTTTGCTCATTATAAGTAAGGTGTTTCAAGTGATTGGTGCCTTGCCTAAATTGACTTTGTCATAATTAGCGTCTAAAATAAATGATTGCTGTAGTTCTGCTTCCTTGAGGACATCTGGCTGGACGGCCATGTGGTAGATTGCTTCCACGCATTTTGGGTCTGAGACCTCTCCGCTGTATTTCATGGGTAATTCATACCCTTCCCAGTGGATAGGTTGTGTGCTAAAGTAGATGTCAAGGCTCATGGCCTGCATCAGATTGGTTCTGATGATCATGTTGTACTGCGCATCTCTTTGGTTTGTTCTTTTGTCCACGTGACAAGACCAAACTATTATCTTTTTGTCAGTGAACTCTGGGAGTTTAAATTTTATTTGCGCTTTCCACTTAGTGATAAAGTTACCACCAATGGTGTTCCATTGCATAGATTTAGGGTTTTTATAAGTACTGGCCTTCCCCTGTTTAACAAAATCTTTAAGGATGATTGTCGTGGTAGTACCAGTGTCAAGTAGGACCCATATGGGAACGAGCTTGCCATCTCGGTTTATTATCTTGTTTTACTACTTCAGTAGTGCGGTGCATAGATTTTTGCTTTTTCACTTTTTGCTGACTGCGCAGCATATTGTACAATTGTTTTACATTGGAGAAAAGGTTTGATTCAATGTAGGAAGTAGGCCTAAAGTAATTGGCAAATTCTTCACTACTATTTTTATGTTTAATTTTACTATGTTGAGTAAAGTATGAACTAGGTTTGTTTGAGTAAGGTATGAACTAGGTTTGTTATCAGAAGAAGAATCCCATTCATACTGTTTCTTTTTCTTACTATCTTTTGATAATTTGAGCAAACTAATCATTGCATTTACTTGTTCCTGCATGTAAGTCTTGAATTTGCCTGAATCCTTCTTTTTTGACTTGTCCGCAGTACATTCGTTGGGGTTAAGGTTGTTCATACAACAGTTGCTACACCACTTAAGAGTGTGCTGGCACTTGTTATTGCTTCCTTTGTTATTGCAATCAGAATTCTTTTCCATTTCTTCATGCTTGTGATTCTGTTTGGTCTCCTGTTTAGGTTTTTCCAACTTAGAGAGTTCACAATCTATATTATCGCGTACCTTCAACTTCTCAAAGTAGTCCACGGTATGTTCCCACGAGAGATCGTGACGGTCAAGATTGCTAGCGAGTAGGGCGGATTGCCATTTAAGTGGTTTTGCCCAATCCAGTATATCAACAAGTTTGTCATCTTTGAATTTTTGAATATTTTTACCATTGTGATCCATCAAAAAATATGGTAAATATTCATTCATCTGGCAAAGCCTTGTGACAAACTCTCACAAAGTGAAGTTGTCAGTCATTGCTAAGTGATAGCAAAGGTAGTTCTTCTGGCACCTTGCCGCATGCCTAGATGAGAAAAAATTCCCACCTGCATCATTCAGTACCAATTCAAAGACCTGTTCAGGATCATTTTGGGCTGGTTTCTTGAGGCTTGCATTTTTGCTCTGGCCATTGGCATTTGCTGCTTGGAACAGCTGCCTTGCTCTACCCTTCAAAAGGGTGGGTGCCATGGAAGTTTTGGATGAGGCTTTGGTGAGAGGATAATCCCTCTCAACAAACTCAATCATCCACTGGATCCACTCTTCAGCAGATCCATCCTCAAATTGTTTGACTATCTTTTCAATTGTCTCAGAATCTGAGCCTTTGTCAGAGGGATCGATTTGGACCTCAATGGTCTTGTACAAACCTTTGTTGTTATCTTCTTTGTTTTCACAAAGGGAATTGCAGGAGCATTCAGCAGAGTCTGCTGTTGGCTCAACTCCTGAGCTTTCTTCTAAAACTCATTGGAGTGTGATTAAATAAACTCTAAACCGTTATTAAACTACCTAACACTACTAAAATAATTGGCCTGGTGACATCCAAAGTCATGCCTAATGGGTAATATTGGCGCACACTGTTTTTAAACTGTCTCTCTCCTATAAAGAGACGCTGATGTTGACTGCTTCCAAGATCGTTATCCAATCCCAGTTGCTGGAAGTGGTCTTTCCTCCATGGCCGTGATTGCTGTTTTCAGATTTGCATACCATGCTTGTAACATATGTACGGAGTCATTCACTCTATTTTGCACTGTTCTTGTAAAATATCTCCACTGAATCTTTGCTGGAAATATATGTCTTCATTTGTATTCTTGTCGTACTTTTGATTTCATTCTGTCTAGAACTATGCTTTCTTCCTCTTGCTTATTGTGCCCATAAATATCCTTATTCCTGAATTTCCACGTGCTGAAGGCAATGTCATGGAATCTGTGAGTTACTGTTTTACTCCATGTTGTCTTATTGTGGTATTTTCTATTTATTCTCTTGTCCGTTTTACTTCTCTCTTCATAGTATTCATCTTGTGCCATGGCCCACTTCGTAGATATCCAACCTTTGAAGACGTGATTCCATCCTATTGTTGTTTGTTCTTGGACTGCACATTGTGTGGTATAGTCATAGGTTGAAGGATTTGTTGGGAGTTGGAATTCACTTGGTTGCTCTCCTTTGGACCATTGAATGATATTTTTCTGCATGATTTTCATAAGCGGTTGGTAGGTGTGTTTCTTGGTTAATGATGTCGTTAGACTTGTCACCTGTGTGATAAGATGTGTTTGCCTACGTTGATTTGGACATTGAAAGATGTGGATGCAGGACTCGTCATGTTCAGAGTTACAGCTCACACATTTAGAGTTCTGATTCTGTTGATAAAATTTTGTTCTGGCACCAACAGGTAGCCACTTGCAGGTGAAACGATGTAGAAACCATCTCAAGCCCGGCTTCTGATGCTTGATGGCAAGTTCAAAAGTGTACCAGTCTATTGAGTCCCATGTTGATTGATCCCAGCCATATTTGTTACATCTATAAGTCCTTATACTCTTTAGATGAATTGCATCTTCAATTTGAGTTTTCAGTTTGGATGTAACTCTGATTCCATCAATGATGAGCGACATTGTTGTAGTTGGAAATGGTGGGTGTTTTTCCTGGGATGGCATACATGAGTCATACGCATATTCAGCTAGTTCATCTGCTGCTATATTGAGTTGTGCAGAGTATGTTAATTTTGCAGTGCTTTTGATGTCATCTTGATGGCTTTTGACCCATTCAGCACTTGCGGCTATCTGTTTTGTTTGTATGATGTGTCGTAGTAATGATTCTATGTCGTAGTCTGCAGTAATATATCGTGATGTTCCTCTCATTGGGTTTAGTGATGTATTGATTTTGTTAACACACTCCATGTTGTCACAATATGCTATAATTGTAACCACTATGTTGCATATGTTAAAGAATTTGCATATTTGGAGAACGTAAAGTAGTGCCGATGTTATGCCATAGAGTTCTGCTCTATGGGAGGTAAGTGTGGATAGTTTTCCATGTACAGGTCCCATTCCTTCAGCTAATAGATTCTCAGATATGGTTTCCAATATCCAGCCATAGGTTGCTCCGCCCATCTTTTTGGAACCATCAGATGCTATTACTAATTGGACACCCTGTTTAATTTCATTGGCTATGAGGAGTTCTGATGGTGTCGTGATATTACTTAGAAGGTCTTGATATGCCTCAGGAAGCGTGGTTATGAAATGTGTGATGTTGTTGCTGTCGAGTTGTATGGTTTGTTGGAGAAATTGTATTTTTGAAATCTTGATGTATTCTGGGGTAGATGTACATTGAACTGGTATCACTATTTCAGGAAGCATGGATGGCTCCTCCGAGAGTTTATTGTATCTGCGACAGTGTGTAGTCGAGTGGTTGAATTTGTGGTAGGTTCCCTTAATGTCTGTTTTTTGATAGAGGATGTTTGTCACTGGATCCACAACTGTTGTAAAAAGCCTGTCAGGACTCCTAGTCCATTTGCCTAGAGGCTGGTCCAGTTCATAGGGTTTGGCTGGTGACATTAGTAACATTGCCAATATAGTTTTTTTCCATGCGGTCCTGCACTTGCTGGGTGGGTAGAATTGGTGAGGCCAAAGAAGCCTCAAGTCACACGGACTGCCATTGCCGGTGATGAATTTTTCTTCAATGAATTTTCCTGTTAAATCCAAAATGTCCGCCACCATAGTTACATGGAGTATAGTCAACACGCATTGATCCTTCTCAGTTCAGTTGGCGATTTTGTGCGTAACATTATTCTGTCCATTATTACTGAGTCGTGTTCTCTCTGACAGTTGGGTACCCACATGTCGGGAAACTCTATGGATCTGTTAAAGGTTGAAAGGAAGTCACAAATGGTTAGTACTATCCACCCATTGGGTATATATTTAAGAGGTTTTGAATGCCAGGATGATGGATGATGAAGTAATGGAGTACTCAGCCCTGAGAAAAGTTGTACTTGTTCCATCATACAAATCACCAATTTTCCAAGATCATCTCTTTGATGAATGTGAGCAATGAGGTACTTCAATTGTAGGATTCCTCTAGAGTGGTGATACAAGTTATCAAATCCAATGCACCCATATCGTTCCGGTGCATATACAAGTACTCTTGGAAATCGGCTGTGGTAGCCACTGTTTGACAAAAATGTTCATGTGAACTGCTGTTGGAGATCGTCAAGTTCTTGTTGTGTATATGTTGTCATTGGTAAACTGTATTCTAACTGCTTGAAGGCTACTCTTTTGTATGCAATCATTGCCTCATTGTGAGTGAGGTTAGATGCGCAGATTGACCTTGTTAAGTCTCAAACTTTTTCTTGAAGCTCCGTGTAATGCGTGGTCATGTTTCCATGAAGTTGTACCCATACTCCAAGTAGTTTGAATGCCTGTTCTGGCTTCAATTGTGTAATAGTTGATTGTACGCCTGTTGAGCTGTGTGTAATTTCTATGTCTCCAGGTGTCTCAAATATAGACCTAGGAGTAGGATATTTGCCATTCCATTCCCATGTGAGAAGGGAACAGAAGCATTTCTTTAGATTCAAATTGCCCCCTGTGATTTGAAGAATTTGTTCCCATTGTTGTGATGATTGTTCTAATTGATCCAGCAGAGTGGGGTATGGAATACCATCTTGAAACTCACCATCATTTACTCCGTTATTAGCATCGTCTACATATGCATCTATGGTTCTCCAAGTAGAGTCATTAGAGCCCGTCACTGATTGAATTGTCATACCCTGAGGTGCTAGTTGCTCATGAGTCTTTATCATGTCTGAGCTCAAACTGGCCCAACCTGGCGGTGACCATCCACCTCCTTGTCCCAATCCAAATTTGGGATCATTCACTGAGTTTGTCCATGAGTCTTCTGAGGTACCGTGTGCCATTCGGACGGAATATTTCATGTTTAATAGTATAGTGTTTTGAAGTTTGATTGCATTGAGTGGCATTCCTTTGGATAAATGCGAGACTCCGTTGACTGCGGGGATGATTTGATCATAGCAAGCTTCAGCATCATTATTATTGATAGCCAGGTTGTGTCTCATAATGTTGGCTGAGTCTATTGTCATTCTGAATTTGAGCAGTACGTGTTGTGTTTCGAATCCAGGGAGCCCACCGTGTTGGCTCTGATGGAGTAAATTATGATCCTGGCAATGATAGATGAATCTTCTGGCCCAAATGATCTTAGCAATACCATTCATATCGGCTTCAAATAAATGAAAGAGTCAGAGTCGATGAAGTTTTGGTGATCCTATGTCTTTCTCTATCATGCACATTGTTGAGTGTTCCCATTGACAGAGCGGCATCCCATGTTTTAAAGGCAGATTCATAAGCACGGTCATAATTGATAGAATATGTGAACTGTGAATTAATGCTTTGTATAGGCCTAGATGGAATTGTGATGGTGATGTTGACATGTGTTCATTCCACTTGGTGTATAGGTTATATACTTCTGTGTCTGTGATTGTCGTACTCATGATGGGGCACTCCTGTTGTTGTAGGTTCATAATGAACTGCCTCACTTCCTCATGTAACTCTTCAAGTTTGTAGTTGTATCTTCCCTGTAGAATCTCATGTGCTACGTGACCAGTGCCTGTAAAACCTAAATGAAAGCCTCTGTCAGTTTTTCTGAAAAGAGTATTTTGCGCGAGTGTGTAATGTTCTTCTGAATGTCGAATTAGGTGAGAATGAATCATGTCGGCTTCTCTTACTTCATTCCAGACTTCACTTTGTCGGGGTGGTTTATTATCTGCTGGTACTTCAATAAAGTAAACAGAGCTACGCTGTTTGGCCGATAGGTCTCTAGCAATATGTCTGTATATTCGTCTACTAGATTCACATGCTGCAATATTTGAGACCGCTTGGGCGACATTAATATTGTTGTCTTGGGCTGCAGTAATTGCCTTTTCTCGTAACCACTCATCTCTAAGTTTCGAGGCCTCTTTTTGGATAGACTTGAGCTTAGACTTTGACTGTGAAATGGAAGATTTAATTTGTTGTGTACTCAGTACTGTTTGTCTAATGTCTCGAGATATGTCTAGTTCTTCCTCTAGGTTTTGAATGTTTGTCTGCAGATTCACAGAAGCTATTAGTGAATTAGATAGCCTCATCTTCCAGTATCATAAGAATTGGCCTGCCTGGATCAGTTTTTCAGATATTGGATACCCATATGGTTTATGAGTTACTTTGTTTTCTGCAGAAAGGACCATGTCCGTAAATTTTTTGTTGATCTTATCCGGCATTTTCTGATGGCTTTGATTCCATCGATTTGTTGGTATCTTCAAAAGTGTCAGTAGTTTGCTGCAAATTTGTTGATTAATGCATCCTTTTTGGATGGTATCTCTAAGTGCTTTGGCGTGTTTCTTGTTCTTTGATGACAGTTTTCTTGGAGGAATATTTTTTAAGTCTGTTGTCAAGCTTCTAAAAATGTTGTTCACTTTGATGTCTACGTACAGACCTCTATGATCAGTGTCGATGCCATGTTTGAAGGGAAGAATCCCTGCATTGGTTGTATTTTGTGCTACCCTGGGACATCCGTAGATGTGGTCTATTTGGTGAGAGCCTTGGATATATGTCTTTGGGCATCCTTCACCGTGAAGAAGATGATGGAGATTAGTCATCTGCAGATGGTCCATTGTTTGACGTAACTTCAAATTGGGAGATATGCATTCTTCATTTGCATCTATCATTATGAGGACGGCTTCTCCTTTGTGGCGTTGGTGAGTAACAAATTTCTTAAGATCTTCTAAGACTTGATTTCTTGGATCTGGTGTTGGTGTGGTATCCAGAAGTAGTGCGTGTGCTGTCAAGTCACCACTCAGGCCTTTATCTTGACAGACCCTATATACTGTGATTATAGTGAGATTAGTGTCGCCGCGCATCATTTGCCATGTCCATCTGCCCAGGCGGTTATTGTTTCCAGAATTGATGATGCGTCCTACCCACTTTCCAACTACTGTAGTGGTTGTACCCCCTTGTTGTATATCTGACAATGTTGGTATTTGGGATGTGGAGTATTGTGTCTTTGAAGTTGTCCAGTTAGTGAAATTCTCTGACTGTTTTCATGTTGTTTTTAGAGTGTGTGAGAATTTGCTTTTTAGATATTTTTTTTCCAGTTTACATTTGTTTTGGCTATTCCTATTACTCTGGCTTCTAGTGCCTTTGCTGTTATGAATATATCTGATAACTTGGTTTGACTGTTGAATATTCCATTCGCATTGATGAAGAACAGTCTCATTGCTGTTGTGTTATGTTCTTTGTGAGGTTGTGAATATGATGTGTCTTGATAGGTATTGAGGTGTTGTATGAATTTCTTATGATTGGTTCTTTGTGTGATTGTGTTGTGATGTCGGGGGTTCTCTCGAGAATGGACTAGAGTGGCATCCCCGTCATAGGTCGGGGACTCCTAGGGGACGTTTTGGGATTGCAGGTCGTTTCGATTTCTTGAATTATAGAGCTATCTGGACTGCTAGGGTTCTCATGAGAAGGGTTGGTTTTTTGTTGTTTGCAGAGGGGAGATTTAGGAAGCTGTGCTTGATGTAGTTGTTGGAATTGTTGATTCACTGTCTGATTTACAAATTCTTTAAGGTTACTTCTAATGAGGTCTTCAAAGAGAGAACGTTGGTCTTCTAAAGCTTGTTTGTGGTTGTCTTTTATGACATCTAGAGTTTGTTGTAATTTAGCATTGTTTTTGGTAACTTCTGCGAGTTTGTCGTTTAACGTGTTGAACTTTTGTAGACTTTGTTCCCATTCTGTCTTTGATTCATTTTTCAATTCTTCAAACCATCCCTGGACTTCAGACTTCAACATAACAATGGATGCATTGTCATCGATTGGCGAGTTTATTTGTGATGTGGTGCCTACGTTTGGGGTTTTTCCCCATGTATTTCTCAATGGGGCTGATGAAGACCCCAGAGATGATACATCATCTCCATATCCCAAGGATATGGACTGAACACGTTTGCATGGTGTGTAGGTGCCAGATTGGGTACTGGATGCTGTTGAATTTGTTGCTTTTGTATCAGGAGTGAAGGACACTCCATGAGACTTGATGCTCTGATAATAGGATTCGGCTGCACTGAATGTTGATATTGCTGAATTATCATCTGTAAGATCAATTTTTTCTAGATGGCTTTGGATTGCTGTAAAGTAATTGTTGAAAAATTTGGGTTGGAATGTATTTTCCATGGTAGTCCGAAGGTTGTGAAAGAATTCCTCGATTGTTGCTTGCAGGTGTTCCTTGTAAATAACTAGATAACCGTTTTTTCCTCTGCTTTCAACTAAGTGAAATAATTTCTGTGAGCTTTTTGTTGTTTGGGATAATAGATATTCCTGCAAGGTATACATTGCTCATGTTTCAGCGTATTTGTCCATTTCTTTGATTGGATGAGGAGTCGTGATATCCACAAATCCAATGATTGACTTTTTCCTGAGCTGTGTCATAAGGTTGTCATGATCCCGAGCTCCGTATTCGATACGATACCTAGAATTGGATTAAATGGAATAATCTGGACATGTTTTAAGCTGTCCGGGACTTGATCCAGAGTCGATAAGCCTTTGAGGATTGCTTGGGTGTAACCCTGGACATTGCTTAGGCTGCATGTAATGCCAATTGCCCAAATAAATAGCGCGTTTGGTCCTTTTCCAATGCGGATTCTGCAAGGACGTAAATCTAATTTGCAGCTGACATATTTGTCTGAGTTTCGAACAATTAATTCCTGTAGTTTTGATTGAAGGTCATCAAGTCTTGTCCAGCCCGGATGGCTGTCCTTCACTCATGCTAAAAGACAATTATTTGTGGTTGACAGTTTAGTGGCAAACATGTGATGATGATGTGCATCCAGTCAGGGTTTGAGAATTTTTTGTAGTTCCGAGTACACGATCGAAGTCTTGATGTACATAAAAAACTTAAGAGATTGTTTGTTATTTTGGTTGGTTGAAGCAGTGGTTCCTGCAATCCAGTCTAAAAGTGACTTTTTGTCAGTAGGTAGTTGGTTGATGGTGGTGATTGGATTTGTTTTGGACGTCATCTTCTTTTCTTCCTCCTCCCATTTTAAAATATTCATAGAAGAGTCAAGTTTAAAGAGTTCAGTGCAGAAAATTTTCTGATGATGTGGGACATTGACAAAATTTGTTTGATTTTCATATGCTGGTAGATTCATATGAATCTGAATACAAAGTTTGTACCTGGTTGATTTCTCTGTTCCGAAGTTTTGGATGATTTTGTTGTTTTTTCCAATTAAGGACCACTCATTGGATTCCTGGTGAGACGTTGGTTGTCCCGACGTTCCGTTCGCAGATGAGGGATTAGAGCCGTCATCATTGTGCTGCTCAGATCTCACTGTCGATATCACACTAGAGCATTCTCCTCGGCCATTGCCGCATCCTCGACCTCCTGTTCCTCTACCAACAAGCATAATCATCTTGGGTACAGTGACATATACTGTTGTATACGTATAGTGGTTTTGGGTATGTACAGTTGTACTGGGTCCTCTTTCTCATGTCAGTGAAAGAGTTCTGAAACTCATTGGAGGAGTAGAAGGTCTTCATATTTTTGAGTTAGAATCCTCTGAAAGAGGGAGTAATGTTACTATGCCCTATGCCGCTAGTGTCGACGGTGGTACAACACAACAATCAGACAATCAACACACAAAAGAAAAGAAGACTTTTATTTGGTGATGAAAATTATGAGCTTAGTTTACTCCAGAGAAGATCCGGCAATTTAGTAAGAAGTAAAAGATTCAGGAAATATTAGTAAACGGTAAATTTGTGAGTCTGTCTGCTTGCCCACACATCAATCATCCATCCTCAAGAGTGTCCTACAGGGAGTGTACTTCAGGCAATATATTATACTGGTTATCAATGTCATTGTCGGAGGAAGAGCTAAGGTCAATTTCAATTATGTTGTCTAATCACATATGCTTGTGCTTCAAAGATTTTGATCTATTAGCCTTTGATTGAGTGGAATGAGAAGCAGTGGAATGATCTTCAATGTTGTTATTATCTTTGTTGCAAGCAATGTTCATCAAGTCTGTCCTTTTGCTGCAGTTGGATTGCAAAGAGTAGAAATTGGTGGGAGTGTTTTCATCATTGCATACTGAATTCAATTGATATTTGGTTTTTTTTAGAATGAGTTTGAATCTTAGTTTGATGATTGTTTGACATGTTTTGAGACTTATTACTTTGTTGGAAAAGCTTTGAATGAAGATGTTGCCATGTACCAGACTGTTGATGTCTTTCACAAGGATGACATCAATAGGACTGCTTCATACTTGTGACATAACATAAGTCACCAGAAGAGCAACCACGACATGAATACAACTTTGTACATTTGGACATGACCATGTTATAGCTACTTGGATGACATGGATTGATGAAATCCAAAATTATGAGAACAAAAATGAGGAAAAATGAAATTTTTGTTTCTACAAAACCACAAAAAGAAAAACAGTGTCAGGACAAAGATGATACTTCAACATGTTCTGACAACCAAAATGTTTGGTAACACAATGATGGTTTGTGCTTTGTTCCAGTGTAATGTATGGTGGGTGCTTTTCTGACAACTGAAATGTGTGGCAACAAAATGATGGTTTGTGCTTTGTTCCACTGTGACAAATGGTGGGTGCTTTTCTGACAACCTAAATGTGTGGCAATGAAACAATGATTTGTGCTTTGTTCCGGTATGATGAATAGTGGGACAAAGCGCGAACATTGATATATCCAACAGACCCCAACAGAACTTCAAAGTAGCATAAGTGCCTTGAGATATGGTTCATGCTTTGTTCCAAGCAAGAATATAAATGGACAAAGCATAAACAATGCAGGAGAAAGTACCAACATCAAGAGGAGGAGAGTCATCAAATTTGAAAAAATATATGGGAGCATATTCCATTGAAAAATGATAGAGTTAAGACAGAGAAATAGGGGTGAGTACATGATTTAAGAAGGGGTGCAACATAAGATTGAAATTAGGGTTACAGTAATCATACAAGTATTATTGACGGGAATGTTTCCATGTTGATGGTGCAGAATATGTCCATGGTGTGGATTGGCATTGATTGCTAAATCTTAACAAAATTGAAATTTAAAATTAATCTAAAAACAATAAACAAATGGAGAAAGTGGTAACAGTGCTAATAACATTATACCAATTGTAATATAAAAAGTAAATTAACATGTGGAAAAGGGTAAATCAAAGGAATAGTTCATCAAATGGGTGATTGGGGGGATGAGTTGATTGGAAAAGGAATTTCTTTTCATCTGTTTGTTGATCTGGTTGGGGGGGAACATTGGGAGTCCGGGAAGGAAAAATCTGATGTCAATCCATGTGATATATAATCAGATCTGGGTTAAATTTTTTTATGTAGAGGTTTCAACATGGTCCTTGGAACACCCAGCCATATTTTTGAAGAGGTCAACTATTGTGACTTTCAAGAATTTTGCCCACAAATATTTTGGACTAAAATTTTCTTTTGAACCCCATAAAACCCATATTTATGACTTACTAAAAAAATAAAATCCAGTTTTTGCATTCTATTTTGCTTGCAAGTGACTTTTTTGTTCCAACACAATATCATTCCCAGAAACAATGTTGCTGGACCTCTTCTGGAAAACAAACCTCTAAAGGCCAGCTGAACAATCAAGAAAGGCACTTGGGAAGAGAATCCAAGAGGTGGAGAGAAATTGGTATTAACATATAAACTTAATGAAGGCTAAATAAGCTTCAGGGCAAAAATGTAAACACTGACAGGGCAACAACAAGCAGAAGAGGGATGACAACAAGCTACTCCACTTCTGGATATCTTTGCAATCTATTTTAAGTGGTCCAAGAATTCAACTCAGTTTCAATACCAGGAGATCACCACAGAAAACTTTGAAGAGCAGCTGCAATGCTGGTGGTCCAAGATAACAGCTTTGGACATGACCACCTGGAATACTGCAAACTTGACGGCAGTGAATGAGACAATTTTTGAGTTCTTTATTTATCACCTGAGAAGCCATCAGTCACAAACCACAGGACAACTCTGAAGAGCCACCGCTACTGCAATTGAAATAGAGAGAATAAGGTTAGAGCAGCATGTAGCAAACAACAATTTACAATTGGGGCCAATTCAGGGACATCATTTGGCTGTTCACAATGCCCGGTTACAGGAAGGAACAGAAGTTCAAATACCAAATGATGCAACAACTCACCAAGCTGCCCAGTTGGATGAAGCCAGGACTGAGCTAGACCATGAAGATGCTCAGGCTGCTGAGGTTTGCAACAGTCTCATGCAACCTATAAGGTTGGAATTGACTGGCACAATGCTGAGAGTTTGTGTGGAAATTGCATCTCTTCATGCAGCCCTTGGCTTACCTCAACAGGACTTGTTCCATCAAGGAATTTACAATGACTACCAACACCCAGAGCTTGCACCAGGAACAGACATGAATGATGTTTATCACATAGACTGATGTAGGAAAGTTTGATTTTAATTATTGAATTATCACTATTAGGATTGCAAAGGCAATCAAATACATTATCATCTAGTCCACCTATTCCATAGCCACAACGTGAGTATTCTTCAACTGTACCTAGCATAGATCTTGTGCATTGCCTCATGGCAATCTGTAATACTGCCTCAGGGTTGAGTGGGAAGACCAGGTTGGCTTTTTTTTAAATCCATCACTTCCGCTGCCCAAAGCAAACTTCAATTGGATTTGGTTGCAGTGTGTAAGGAGGAAGAAACAGAAGTCTGGCACCAGTCTGGTAGATTGGTGCTTCTAGCTCAGGATACATGTGAATTTTGGCATTATTCATGATGACAATGGAATTGTGCAATGGCCAGGGGTTCAACCATGGGATTACCTTCCAAGCAAATGCATCATGAAACTTCTACCTTGTAAAAGTCCCATGCATGGACTCCCAGGCCATGAACCCTTCCACATTGAGGGCAGCAATAACACTGACCCTCTTTTCTCTAGAAAAAGGGAGCTTCACAACTGCCTTTGTACCCTTCTTGGACCTTGCGTATCTTTGGTAAGCATGACCTCCATCTTTGGATGTCTCATCAACAAAAACCAGCTGAGCTGGATAGTGGTAAATAGCTTTTAGTTTTGTATGATACAAACAAATCTCCTTAGGAGCGGCTTCACAAGCAGGCTTAGTTAGTATCTTCCTTGTAAGCTGTAAATTGAAATTGAGAGCATAGCAGATTGTTGGGAGGGATACATTTGGGAGATCTGGAAACATAGTCTCCAAGAACTTCATTAACTCCTCCAAATAGAATGTCAGATGCTCTTGGCAGTAGGTGCTCACTTGGTCCAGGACATCATGGGGCCACCCCCTGGATGTGGGCTTTCTGTGTTTCCCATTATCTACCACACCATCTTTGACAAAGAGGCTATACTATTGGAGCACAATTTGTTTCTTGGAACCAAACAAGCCAGTCAGAAACTTGAGGTCCAAATTGTAGACATGCATCAAACTGACAATCCTCCAGCAAAAATCTTGAGAATTAACCATTATTGGCACTCTAAGTTAGCAATATAAAGTCTGAAATGCACTTTTGAAAGTGCATTCTGGACTTTTTTTTAGCTAACTAATAGGCTGGACCAGCCTGGACCACACCTATGTTCTCTGTCAGATGGAGAAAACACCTCAATGTATTTTCATTGACATTTTGTGGGAATATTTGTGGAATATTTGTGGCTAAAAGTTTCCTAAAATAAAGTTCGGAAAACTATAAAAATGGGTTATGGGTCTAAAATTGGGTCTTAAGGTAGTAGATTGGCTTACTGCCACATAAGTAATTTCTATGCTATTTCTACAGGATTTTGTTCCATACTGCCTGGATTTGTAAGAAGGAAAAGGGAATTTTACGAATTGAACTACCAAAGGCTACACAAAAGATTCATCAAAAATTACTCTTTACAAGACTCACAACGATGTCAATTTTGACACCTCAGACTTTCATTTTAACTA
This sequence comes from Asterionellopsis glacialis, assembly GCA_014885115.2. Classification (NCBI taxonomy): domain Eukaryota; phylum Bacillariophyta; class Plagiogrammaphyceae; order Rhaphoneidales; family Asterionellopsidaceae; genus Asterionellopsis; species Asterionellopsis glacialis. The sequence goes on along the minus strand of WKLE02001377.1, from coordinate 2,791 downwards.
ATTTTTCCCATACACAACCATTAGATAGGAACATAAACTAATATATTCTGGCCCAACATTGCAGATGCGGTCCTTCATAATGTAACTTAGAGCATATGAACATAAATTTTGTGATGATTTTATCATTTTTAGTGTTTTTTGGGGGAAAGTTGAACGAACTAAGAACCGCATCTGCAAGGTTGGCCCAGATTATAACTAAAATATGTTACTAGTAAAAGGTTTGGTACTCACTTCTGACCAAAGAACGGGATGAAATGGATCATTCCCAGTGTGTTGGGGTCTAAAACGAGAAAATTAAAAAAAAATTCTAGATGAAAGCACGGAAAATCTTTCTTGAGGGGGTTGAAATTTCAGGTATATGCTGGGGAGTGAATGTAAGCTGTTCTACCACCTGTGAAATTCACAAGTACTGTTCTTATAATTTTCTTGATGACGTAAGTTGTCTGTCTACAGGCAACTTACGTCATCAAGGACAGAAGAGAACACTGGTACAGTACAATGTTTTCCTTACATGTGACATGTGCATGAAATGTTTCAGTGTACGAGCTCCGACTAGCGCAGACTCTGATCCCCCCCTTCTCGTGCATTTCAACAAAAAAAATTTTACGCGAGAAACTCCACACAAAAGTGAGCTCATGACCTATTTTCAAATGTCAAAGTGACAGTATTCTACGGCGGGAAAATCAGGAAATTCAAACTGATCGACCAAATGGCACCGCCGCCATGGCCAAAAACCTAACAATCTGCCTTAGAATAGATCGCTTATTGTCATCTTAGAAGGGACGGATACAATTATGGTCAGCAAGACTACCAAACATCAACAGAAATGCAGATTTAAGCCTTTGCAAGAGTGTTGGGCGAGATAGAACATCACATCACGTAGCAACACTATGGGAATGTTCCAGATCAATGATAATCAACAATCAACCAATTACATATATAAAAAGTCACACTAAATACATCCCACTAGTGACTTATTGTCCTACGAAGATTGTCATCTTAGGAACGGAAAGAAAATTGTTGTCTTAGGAAAGAATGAGCCGGCGGCCAGCGGTAAAGTGAACGTCATTGTTACCACAGTAGAGGACAGCAACTTTCCGCGAAGATGTGCGCGTGATCCAGCCAAGATCCTTCAAGAGCTGAGAGGGGGGGGGGTCAGAGTCTGCGCTAGTCGGAGCTCGTACCTGGTACAGGTACTTCCATTGTCGGTGTCTGTCTAAAAACAACTTACGTCATCAAGAACAGACGAGAACACTAGCACAATGTCTAGCGTACCTATGCCAGGTACCTGAAATAGTCTATAGTGCAAGGATCTTGTTCGATACTAAATACGTAGAAGCTCTGTAGAAGAAAAAAGGCCGGCCAGTGCGGCTACGACTACCTTAAGTAGAGTAACAAAACCAAGTGAATAGTGTATTCCAAGTACCTGGTACGTAATAATTTTACTGAAAGTAAAACTTTTCAAGAGAGAGGATTCTTCTTTCCCTCAAACAATTATGCACAGCATAAATTTTCTTGTGTGTGTGTTGACAACAAAAGAAACAACATGGCAGTACGCAGCGAGAGGCACACTGATGATTCAACCATTGGAAAACCAAAATGGGGATTCATCCTTTGGAATAGTAAATGGATTATTTGCTCGGCTTTTGTTCTCGCAGCAGCCTCGATTAATTTCACGATTCAAGATCGTACTGGAGGATCGTTGTCGAGCTTCTTGAAAGATGCATCATCAAAGAAGACGAAAGACGAAGTTTTCAACCAACATTCGCTATTACGCCTTATTGACCACAACAAACTCAAGAAAGAGCATGAAGATGAACCTACTATCTTAACTTTGACAAATCCGCGAATCTTACGCATGAACAATGATGATCGTGCCACGGATCCTTTGTCGTTATTGCCCATCAAGTCTGTCCAAAATGGTGTAGAATCGATCAATGAAAAAGAAAAAGAGAGGAACCCCCAGACCTCCTCTCTTCGATCAAGTGCTCGATTTTTAGGTCTAAAAAGGTACAAATATAAAGCAGCTTATAAGACGATGGTTCATGCCGCAGCTGATGAGATTGCTCCTAATACCGAGTGCCGTTGTCCTTATCCGCAATGGGAAGGGAGTGGTGGTACAGGAAAATCTGGCAAAAAAGGTAAGAAGAATGGTTTGCAGTTTGGTAAGACGGGTAAAACCGGCAAAGATGGCATGTTTGTAGATGGCGTGTATGTTTTACCTAAGAAGCATCCTTATTGTAGGAACGTTCAGTACATCTGCGATTCTGATTACGATAGCAGCACAGATCCTGAAAAATGGGAAGAAGTTTACACTTGTACAACTGCCTTCTCTTTGATAGAACATGGTAAAGGAAAGAGTATGAAAAACCCACACGTCAAGAGCATCAAAACAAAAGGAGGTGGATCAAATGGAGCTTTAGGGGGGAAAAGGGGCTCAAAAAAGGTCCCCCCCACAAAGGGAAAAAAGGGCTTGAGCAATAGCGAATTGAACAATGCCCTAGTAGCAGTAGTAATTCCTGACGATGACCTTTTTTGTAGTACTGCTGCACCAACTAAAAAACCCGCAACCGGAGGTAGTACTATGATGCCGATCTCTTCTCCTACGCCTTCCCCAACACCAACACCCACACTTGCACCCAGAGGTAGTACTATGATGCCGACGCCATCTCCGACTAAAAAACCTGCACTCGGAGGTAGTGCTATGATGCCGACACCGTCTCCAACGACTTCTCCAACGCCTTCACCCACAACTTCTCCAACACCATCTCCGACAACTTTTCAAACGCCT
>WKLE02001372.1:27695-41125 GCA_014885115.2 Asterionellopsis glacialis | reverse complement strand
GTACGTATTCATTAGAGCATTCCTATTTCTTTACTCCGTGTACGGAGTACAAGATTCTTTCTACATGATAGAAAAATGAATCTAACTTACGGGTCACCACACAAACTTTGTTTAACATATAAATGATTGTCCTAACAGTCCCAATACCATTTCCGATGCAGATATCACACGATCATCTTGGGCTTCTTGGATACACATCTTTTATCATTTTGTGTTTGTTGACATGATTGAGTTTCAAATTTTAATTTTGCTTGATTGCAATTGCAACAAAGGTTTACGTACACAAAAAGGCAGACAATAAAATAAAGTGACATGCCTTCACCATTTGTCCAGATTGTAATATTTTCAATGTTGCCTGGTAATCCATAGTATACACATCCTTCTTTAATCCGAATGGTGATGCCATTCATGATACAATCAATACCTTCAATTGGTCCATATTGATTGGTTATATCTTGCATTGTCTTTTTCTTCAGTGAAAAAAGGTAGTGAGAACGCCAACAAAGTTATTTTTTGAGAGATGAAACACAAGCTATTCATTTTAAAACGACGAATGAATGACAATCATCTCATATTTCTTCAGTTTGTTATATTTGTATTCTTGTTCTCGGTCAGTAGTTGAGAGAGTTACTGTAGTTCGAGCTTGCTTGCTTCTGTGAGATCAGGGCTGGCGCTCCAAAGTTTTCTGCTCCAAAAAAGATACGTTACCCAGAGAAGTGTGCTCTCCTGATTTTTCACAAGAACTCTCCCAATCAGTTGGAAGTCAGCAGATAGAGGGAGAGTACAGGAGCAGCATCATCACAAAATCCAGGAAAGCAGTTTGGGCGATGTGCTTCAAAGTACGTTTACGAGTGTGTACACAAATGCTTCGCGTACGATGGACAAAGAGACTTTCCTCCTTTCCCACCGACCGTCTGTCTCTCTGTAGTAGGCACGGAGCAGAGACGAAGCAAGCTTTTTTTATGTTTGTCTTCTTCTCGAAAGTCTCGAAGCTATAAAAAGCGGTTTGGGAGCAATCTAGTTTACGCGACCATGACGATTGTTGATGGACCGACAGAGAACCATGGCAGCACTGCTACGGACGGTACGAAGGAAGATTATAATATATTTCGAGATTCGCCATTAAGATTTATGGGCTATGCAAATGAAGTTGGCGAGTCCTTTCGATATCAGTTTCCAAGATTTGTCATGCCTTCGTATGTGCTGGCATTTGGCTACTGTACCATGGATGCGGCATCAACTGGTTACCATACATACACAACATCAAAGAATCAAACAACTAGAAGCAGAGACACGGCTATTGCAACCTTCGATACTCTATTATGGCAAAGTTTAGCGAGCGTAATGATACCTGGTGCTACAATAAACCTCATTGTTCGATCATCACGAATGGCTGTTGCCAGAGCAACAGCACTCCCTGTTGCTGTTGCTAAATGGTTGCCCACAGTTTGTGGACTAGGAAGTGTACCTTTTATTGTTCATCCAATTGATGGTGGTGTTGATGTACTTCTAGACAATACTACGAGAAAATGGCTAGGTCCCGAAAAAAACAATCAGTCCAAAAATATTACGTATCAATCAAACTCCCAATGAAAAGATTATCTGCAATTATGTTGACAATATCAAATAAGCAAAGAGAAAAAGAGAAAACCGAAGAAGAATTTTTTTTTAATAAATGTAATACTTTGAATTTATGACCAACAGGTGATTATTTAAATTGAAACACATATACTGTGGGCCATTTTGTAGCCCAAGTGTGAACTCTATGCCGATGCTCCACAAACACACTACATCTATCTTTGCTGATTTTTTATATGTTGTGATGTGAGCTTCATGTCTCGCCAAGCTCAAATTACTTGAGAGGTTCAATGAGAAAAACTTTTTCACGTAAGGACCGTTGCAGTAGCGACAACCATGATACGTCGAAAGCACCACTAAGAGTTGGAACAGCTACACCATCACTACAGCGTACTATGAACAGTGCTACGAAATTTGAAGGTTGTAGTGGTCAATGGTACTGTGAAAAATGTCATACATCAAAAATGTTACCCCCAAATTTGTTGTCCTGGAAATCCTCGAAATGTCATACAACCATGTATACAACACCCAAAGATGAATGTCCATTAGATGTATTTTGTCCCTGTTGTTGTTGGGATTCCATATTAGTATCCAACTAAGATTGAAACTACTAGTACGTATTTATTAGAGCGTTCCTATTTCTTACTCCGCCTCCCGTGTACGGAGTAAAAGATTCTTTCTAAATGTTAAAAATGAATCTAACTTACGGGGCGTGGGTCACCACCTCACAAGCACATATCTTTGTTCAAAATATAGATGATTGTCCTAACAGTCCCAATACCATTTCCGATGCAGATTCCACACGATCATCTTCGGCTTGTCCTTCTTGGACACATTTTTTATAATGTTCCTTTAATGTATCTGTACCAAACTTTTCGTTAGGATCCGTCGTTAACATATCTTCTACAGCATAATATTTACCAATACGTGCCAATTCAGCAGCATCCGCCAATCGTTCCGACTTGCTTACATCCGCCATCCATTGTATCCCATCAATCATTATATCAAAGATACCTACAGGTATGTATATATGACGTTCTGGTTGATTTGTAATTTCAAACAGCCATTGAGCTTGTTTCTTTTGAGTGATATCATGTTCCGGTCCACCTATATTCAAAATTTGATTTTCTTTTGTTTTATCCGTAATACAATTCACCATGTATGTGGCTAAATCACTTTCCGATATAGGATTGCACTTTGTCACTTGGCCGTCACCAAACAAAACGTACGGTGATCCCTTTCGTACTTTTTCAACTTGTCGTGTCAGCGATTTAAAGTACGCCGTAGGTCGTACAATCGAATAGGTCATTTGTGTTTGTTGACACAATTGAGCTTCAAATTTTAATTTTGCTTGTTGCAATTGCAACAAAGGTTTACGTACACAAAAGGCGGACAACAAAACAAAGTGACGTGCCTTCACTATTTGTCCAGACTTCAATACATTCAATGTTGCCTGGTAATCGATAGCATAAACATCCTTCTTTAATCCTGATGCTGCCGCCATACATGATACAATACCTTCAATTGGTCCATATTGATTGGTAATATCTTGCATTGTCTTTTTTTAAAATGTAAAAACACAGTGAAAAAAGCAGTGAGAAAGCAGACAAACAAACAAGCAAAAGAAGTCCTTTTAGAGAGATGAAGCACAAATGAAGAACAATCATTTCATATCTCTTCATTTTGTTCTTTGTTTCTCGGGTATTCTTGCTCTTACCTTGGTCAATGCCTCAGGGTTTTCCACATCACATTGCACGACATGTGCACCTTCAAAGTATTCACCATACAAACTTTCCCCCTTTCGAACTTTGTCTTCATCTCGTACAAGAGCAATTGTGTTGTATCCCCGACGAACACTTTCACGAACTGTAGCCTTTCCAATGTATCCAGTTGCGCCAGCAATGATATTGGTTTTCCTCTTATTGTTGCTGTTGGTGTTGGTTGTGGAACGAGGTGATGATGGTTTTATGGATGGTGATGCTAATGCTGTCACTGAAGTAACAACAAAACTAGCACAAACAAAAATAATGCACGTCGAGTAAACCAAAAAGTGACGGCGGTAACGACCTCCGAATTGCAGCATGGTCGTCGTTATATTTCACAAAAGAATAGCGACAAAATTGGATTATGGTACGACACTGCAATGCTATGATATTACATACACTCCAACTAATATGTTGTCTCTTATTGATTGAGAAAGAACTCTGTTCTCTCGTAGTTTGTAGGGTCCGGAGAAACATCAGTATAAAAATAAAGCAGTTGTAATTAATTTTTGGATGGCCTACTAACTACCTGTACTCGAATGTACCAGTAAGAATTCATAATAAAGAGGTCGAAGTTGAAGAAAAATCTAAAGTATTGTAGTCCTACCTGTACTCGTACTTATGGTATCATAAATCCTAAGATCCAAAAAGTTCAAATTGTTATTTTGAATTATCTGCAAATATTCAGACCCTACAGTATTTCGAGAAAGCGAACGCTTGTTATTCCCAACCAACAAGGTGGCGATGCGGAGGCGATGACGTCAATTAAATAACTCTAATAAAGTGAAGTGCGAGTTGAAGTAGATCCTTTCTGGGGCCATTGCATGTGACGCGCTGTTCTTAGATACAGTAGTTCCTATATCTATGAAAAAAGAAGAACAATGTGTACCAGTACCTTGGGTACCAGATTCCACCTACCAGGTACAGTATTATGTCAAATCTAGGTTTCATATGGTATTCACATTGTGTACATTTGATGTTACCCGCCGTTGAGGAAAAGGATTTCCCCTGCCTGTATTTCGATGTATTGTAGGTCCTAAGTACAAGTAATTAGGGATAGGGGCAATTTCTTTATTGTCACTCTGTCCGACCAAGGATTGACAAATCTTATGGTTTTCAGTCTGTGTATTGAGGTCTACTGATTGTAAATTCTGCGTGTTCACGCAAACAGATTTCAAAAACAATGATGAGACAAAACACCCCAAAACCCGACAGGTTTGAAAATTCAAAATTGTCTTTCAAGACTGGGCTTTCTTCTGCTTTTGACGATACACATGCACAACTAGGATTACAGGCACGCACGGTGGCTTCGTAACGTGACAACATCATGTTCTTTCGCAAGCGCTGCAAAGCTGCATCTGATCACAGTGAATCTAAACTCAATACAGATCTGCGATAGCGTTGTTATTGACGACTAGGTCTACAATCTGTGCATACCTTCACATTGTTGAATCAAAGAGTACCTGAACAGCTGGCATTGAGGAACCTGAGGTTGCGGCCACAATGAAGTTCAATTGCTCCTTGTACTCATCAAGAATAGTAGCTATTGTTTGGTTAATTCATGTCCTTTCGATAAGGAATGTTACAATTCCTGGTCGAGTAGCAGTAGGAGTACACGCCTGGGACACTCCTGCACAACGTGCAACGAAACGTCAACGTGGACAAAACAATAGAAAAGAATTATTTCAGCGTGTCAATGAATGTTTCGTTTCAACAGCAACAAATAATTATCATCATTATCAAGCAAACTACTATGGTGGTCCAGATGCAGATGCTGGCGGCCTTTATGACTATGACGAGGAGAAGAAGAACAATCAAACATCTACAACATTTTCCGCCTACTACTCGTTTCTGGAATCGATGAGAGCAGAATTTTGGGGAAAAATATATAGTCAAATTTATGATACGCAACCACCACGAGATGTATTATATGGCTTCCTTTCGGCTGCCACAAATTTTTGGAATGGATATTCGAATGCGTTTTCCATCATTATATCATATCCCTGGGAAGGGTATGCACGTGATGGACTTGTGGGATTCTTTCAAGATTCATTTGTTGGGGTATTGTCAGGTGCAGTAGTAGCTGTCAGTGGTGCTGTAGCAGGCTTATCTCAATTTGCATTAGGAGTTTCTAACACTATCAAATCGTCATGGAATCGAAAAATGCATTGGGATAATTATCGTCGACAATGGACAACAAGACCTAACACATTGGAAGAAGAAAAGATAGAAATTGAACAACTTCTTCGGGAAGAATCGTCGAACCGTAAACAGTCGCAACAACCAAAGAGTAATATGGGTAGCAAACCACGAACTCGTAGGATTAAGGATATGTCATATTATAATATGCTCAAGGTCCGTGCGGATGCAACTAAAAGTGACATCAAACGAGCCTACTATCGTGAAGCAAGAAAGGTACATCCAGATAAAATGAAGGATGATGCCAGGGCAGCTACAAAATTTCACAAATTAAAATCTGTCTATGATACACTAATGGATGAAGATATGCGTCAAGTCTACGATTCCAGTGATAGTGCTATTTGTTTTGAGAATGACGTCAAAAATACGGACACTGCTTCCACACCCGATCTTGATGCAGATGTATTTTTTACAGTTTTCTTTGGATCGCTATCTGTTGAACCTTATATTGGTGGCCAATTGGCTATTGCATCTATTGTAGACAATCTAATCCAAACCAATGATGCTGCCAAAGCATTTCATGACTTAAATGAGGGAAGTAAGAAGTTAGAAGGTTCAGTGGAACAACGAAAACGTCGGATTGATGTCGCCCTTCACCTACGTGATCGTGTAGCATCATATGTGAATGCCAAGGGTGGGACGACAACAACAACCCGTAGCCAGTATCAACAACAATTACAAAATGACTTTCTAACATCTTGTAGGAAAGAAGCACAATATATAGGGACTGGAAATTTTGGAGATATCTTTTTGGAAGTGATTGGTTCTGTGTTAAAGTCCGAATCAGAACAATTTCTTGGCGATCATAATTCATTGTGGCGTGTAAAAGGTTATGCAATTCGTGCGCATATCCAATCTGTGGATTTAATTTCAAGTTTAAGTTATGCTGTTGATTTCACTTTTGTTAAGAAAAGTGTTAAAGCTTACTTTCGAAAAGCTCGAGAGGAAGCAGAGGTGGCTACAGCCACCTCGGATTCACCGGGAGATGGCGACAGCACAACTACTGAATGCAATAAGTCCAAAAGTAAGAGCCAGGTCTCTGTAGATAAAATTCTTCAAGAAAGGTCTACTAGAGACTTATTGCTCAAGGTTGTATGGAAGTACAACACTCAAGATATTACCTCAACACTTCGGGCTGCATGCAATCTGTTATTTTCTGAACATGCACCGCTTGTAGAACGCCTTACTAGAGCTGAGGCTCTTCGAATGCTCGGTGAGGAGTTCATTTCTATGGGTAGAAAGATTAATGACGAAGCTACGAAACGTTCCAAGGACAAACAATACACAGCATGGGCAGAAGCAGCAATACTTCAAGCTTCTATAGCAACGGTAAGTTCAGTGTAGAATGTCTTCTATCGATTTTTTTGATAGGCGTGGAAAAGTATACTCTCCTACATGTATATTTCTCATTTTGATATACACTCTCTTTTTTTGTTTGTAGGATTATGAGTCTGCTGCTTATTTTTGATACGGGATATTGATATTGTTCAGTATTGCTCAATGCGATGCCTTCGGCCACTTTCGATGTTCACCACGCAGGTAAAATGGAGGGATAGAAACATCACAGAAATTGTCAAGACAATAATACAGTAAATCGGAATTAGGTTGCGATATTATTATGAGAGAAGTCCGCGGTATTGTTATCCATAAAAAAATGATAATGATGCGAAAATAATATTAAGTACCGATGACGTAGCCATGACGATTAATAAGGTTCAATAACTTTTGTCCAAAATACTTAACTTCGATATTTGATACCAACAAAACTTTCGGATTGTTCGGGTTCTCTTTTTTTGTATCTTCATTAGAGTACGTTGGAGCTGTTGTTGTAAGTACTATACTCTCACAGTGCCCACCGTTCAGTTGTGTGCTTTTTTTCTTTCTTCTTGGAGCAGATTTCCGCACATCATTGTAACTACATGTGGACACTACAGCACCAAGAGACAAACAAATGATTCAAACTTGTTTACAATATGCGCGGAGCACAAGGAGAAAAGAATGGGGATAGAATGCAAGATGACACTACCGCCAAAGAAAAGCAAAACAACAAGTGATGTCATTGTAGATTACATGGAAATGATCTTTTACATTGGCCTACTCTCCATCTATTTGTTCGGAACTTTGATGCCTTTCATTATCATCGTATCTGGAATAGCTTATTACTTTGGTTTAGTCCCACCAATTATGGTGAAACTTCTTTTGACATTGGTCATATTGGATTATGCTATACCCTTGGGTGATCGTCTTCATCCAAATATCAAACTTGCTAAATTCATGTATAACATCCATCATAATGGAGCAGCAAAGTATTTCCCAGCCAAAGCAATTTGTCTCGCAAATGATCTCAGAAGGGACAAATCTTATATTTTAGCAGCATGGCCGCATGGTTTATTTGGTGGTGGAACACATGTAGGATTTCTGGAGCTGATTGATCAAGGTTTCATGCCTGTGTTTAGCACATCCCCTATCTGTAAATATGTCCCTGTTGTACGACATGTACATGCTTCATTTGGTGTTACAGATGTAGACAAAGATAGTCTTAAACAAGCTCTTGATGTCCAAAGGTACGGTTCAACATACCCTTCCAATATTGTAAGTATGATTTTTATAGTCTCGGCTTTTGCCTTCTGCGTGTTCTGCTACCTACTTTACAGGGAGCGACCGAAATCATATCTGATATCTTTTTAACATTTTTTTAATTTTTTTTTTAATAAAAAAAACCATTAACGACCATCCATCCATTCTCCCTAAAAAAAGGTCCATCTTGCTGTAGGTGGTATTGATGAAATGTTTTACACACTTGGATTTGAACAAGAAACAGAACAAATTATTTTAAAGAAACGAAAGGGTTTTATTAAATTAGCATTAGAAACAGGTGTTGATATCATACCCATGTATACGTTTGGTTCCAATCAAATATATTGTAGAGTTGTAGGACGAGGAGGTCCTACATCATTGCTGGCTCAAGTATCACATAAACTTAGGACGTCAATCATCTTTTGGTTTGGACGTTGGTGGATCCCCCTGGGATTAATACCATTTTCTATACCAATCTTATCAGTTATGGGTAATGTCTTTAAAGTTCCCAAAATTCAAAGTAAACAAGATATTACTCACGAGTTGATTGATCAAGTTCATGCAGATTTTTGTCAAACCTTACGAAAACTTTTTAATGAATACAAGATTGTATATGTCAAAGAAATGGGTGCACCTGACGAATGGCTCACGAAAGAATTGAAATTTGAAGATGAATGACATGATTACAAATGATTGCTTTCTATTTTTTCATGTTTTAGACGTCCTGCACGCAATATGCACTGTAACAAACAAGCATACAAGACAAACTATAGCTTCTATGGATATATAAAGGATAATGTGTCCAATGGCTACAGCTTCCGTTCTAGAGAAGACTGTGTTTACGAGAGTGATGTGTGCGAAAAAGCTTTTACTTTTTTTAAATATAAAAATGAATTTATGAATCAGCCGCAATGTAGGATTACGGAGAGCGGGGGTCGTATTGTCTCTCTTTTCATTGTAGACTTCTCGATCTTGTTATCTCTCTTTTTATTGTACACTTCTCTCTTCCTTTTTCCAGTGTAGTAAAAATATCACTACAAATTCTGGTTCTTTCTTTCTTTTTTAAAACTCATTTCTTGGTATTTCAATCTTTTTTTTCTATCTCTCTTCTTTGATGTTTTTTTTTTAATTTTTTTGACTAGAGGCAAACTTGACTATCCATTTTAACTTTTGTTTTCTCGGTTCTTGTCCCTTCTTTGAATAGACTTGGGTTTCGATAACACGTACGTACAAGACCCAAAAACCCTTCAAAGGCTTTGGTACAGTATCAAATCTACTGCCTATTGGAACTCTTGATGATGGAGTATGATAACCTATTGGTTCTTTCATCTTTTGGTACTTGCCCCCCTTTTGGGTCGTTATAATAACTTTTCTTTTGTCTTCCTTACGAGCTCTTGCTCTCTCTTCATTTTAATCTTCTCTTCAAAGCGTCTTTTTAGTATGGTGTGCAAGCGTTGGTGTTATCTCTACAACACGTTGATGTATTTTTTCTCCTGGTGATTTTTAGTTTTTCTCCTTACGCTTTTTATCACGTGGTGACCTTTAATGTGGAATGCTATTCATTTTAAAAATGAATTTATACGATATTTACTACCATTTTACGATTGGCACTGGCCAAACTCATTGTTACAGTCCCACGAATCCTATTCGTAGCATCTGCTATTCGTATAGTTTTCTATTTCACGTTTGGCTAAAATTGACTAACCATTGATATGGAACATTCGATAACTATTCTTGTTATCGAACATCCATGTCATGAATTTGATCATGGCATATGTAACATATATAGTAGGTAGGATCCCCAATAGAAATACTAAAGGTTGTAATAAAAACAAAAACAAACATATAGTACGACTTACTTTGCATGTCCAACATGTACCAAACACTATAGAATTGAAAAGTGTACATCCAACATCATACCAAAAAGTAGATAGATCTTGAAATGGTTCGTATGGTTCATTATTATTCTTTGGATGATGAAAAAAGGAAAATAATAATATTGGTGGTGTTGTGGTGGATGTGGATACTGACCCATGATCATCATCACCTTCAATCAAATTTTCCCAATCATATGGTTGATGATGATAATACGCATGATGATGTGATGCTGCTTGTTGTTGTTGTTGTCGTCGTCGTCGTCGTTGTTGTTGTTGTTGTTCATGATGATTACTAGATTTCTCATCTTGTTGTTTATGTTGTTCTTGTTGTTGTTCATGATGATGGTGTTGCAATGGTAATGATGATGGTAACAAGGGTGACATAGATGCTGACCGATAATGTTGTTCTTGTTGCTGCTGCTGTTTTTGATGTTCCAATAGTGCTTGATGGAATTGTGGATGTTCATTATTATAATCATGATTCGGATGCTCTCCTACAACATAATCTTCATTCATGAGTGGTGGTGCTGGGTGTTTACTATTATCAAAGGAAATTGTTTTACAAAGTAGCTCACTGTTATTACTACGTGTTTCTTCTTGTTGTTGTTGTTGTACTAGTACAACATCCTTTACATGATCAATTTTTGGACAAATCTCGTTATTACTTCCATCATGACTTGATTTTTTTCGTTTACTTTTTACGCCTACACGAAAGGATGAAAAAATACTACCAAAACTACTTCGTCGTGACGATGTACGACTTGCCGTGGTAGTTTCTGTATTAATTTCACCCCTCATTCGTTTTCGTCGAATGAAAGAAAATTTACCAGAGCTATTTAGAGAATGACGACGACGACGACGAGAAGGAGAAGATGTTATTATTATTCTTTCGCTGTGAGGACGTTCTTGTTCTTGTTGTTGCTCTTCTTCATCATCATCATCATCATGACTATGACTCCATAGCAACAACTCTTCACTTTTACTTGAATAATTGAAATGGTCGTCATGATTCATCCTTCTTTGTTTTTCTTCTTGTTGTTGTTCCATTGTTATTGACAAAGCGGTTGTCATGGGTTGCGAGGGGGCGGGAGAGACGCTACTCGCTACCAGTACCGGAGACATCTCCTTGAGGAATTACTTTTTTTGTTTTGATATTTATTTTTCGTTTACTCTTGGAAATTTATTACTAGGATCTACATTGCACAGCTGGGCTTCGCTTCTTGCTTTTTTGACAAGACACAGTAGATGAGGAGACACAGTTATAGTTAGTTGTTGATCTCAAACAAGAATATTTTTCTCCGGCGTACGTTACATGTACTAGAGTTTACGTGGGACTACCGTACCTGTACCTGTTACATCACAAGCCAAAAAAAGGTATGGAAAAAGCAACTTTCTGTAAATCATAGTGAACTTCTTTAGCGATGTTACTTACCAGCGACAAATACCCGCACCTCCGTTGGAACCACGTCGTAATTGCCAGTATTTTATTAAGCATGTGGGACTTCTTTTAACCAAGTACTATTTTAGTATCAACCTTAGTCGACTATTTACCGGTACATGATATAACATCCAAAGAAAGTGTACCTGGTATCATTAAAATGTACCTGGTACATTATCATGTGCAAAACCTATACTTCTGCATACCAGGTAAGTCCCTAGCGGAACTGTCCTTAGGACCTTAGGCCTACAAAGTATTTTCGAGTGAACTACCAGTAATTACATGACTCAAAACCGGTACACTGATACACTAGGTACGCGTATTAAGTATCTTTCATGCCTTGAAGCTCTTATTTGCCTATTCTAATTATTTGTCATGGGGTTTTGACGTGATCAATGACGTCAACCTATCCTATTTTTTTTGTGTACTGGTTGACCCCAATTCGAATTCCGAATCTCGTTTGAGTTCGGGTTAGATCAATTCCGGTCCTTCCCCCTTTTCCCTTTCCGCAACCGGTTTCGATATAATCCTTATGTTTCGCATCTCAATTTTGGTTCTTCTGGCACATGTTTATTTTTTATATTGTCTTGGATGTTTGATATTAATTTGAAACTTTGGTGAACATAATTTTGGATCATGGACTTTATATTTTTAGAAACACAAATTTATTTTTTGTTGCAATCGTTTTGCCATGGCATTTCCGTGAGTGTTTTTGATTTTGTTGGTTGTCATTTTCTTTTCAACCCAATTGCACTCCCTCCCTTTGCTCTTTTTAAATCTATCATTTTGTTATATTCAATGTTGGGCCAGGTGGACAGATTTTATAGCCGGGACAGTAGGTCAGAATATTTTTGCGTCATTGACAGACCATTATTTTCGCAGTCCATCATTACTTTTCAACAATGACAGACCACTTTTTGAAGGTATCTTTTGGATTGCAACACAAAGACAGGTAATGGACCCTCTTTGAAGATATCTTTTGGATTGGGACACAAAGACAGGTAATTTTTCAACCATGTCCTACCATTTCTGAAGATATTTTGTTGAACAGGGGACAAAAAGACAGGTAAGTGGTAACTCTTGTTCTGTACTTGCATAATGTAATGTATCATCAATGTCAGCAAAAATTCTGACATGAATGTTCTTTGGACAGCAATGATTTCTCAAAATTTGCATTTTTTTTTCAAATCATTTTTTCAATATTTCAGGAAATGTCACTCCCTCCTTCATCAAAAAACTACCTTTCGACACAACAAAGTGGACAAACTCATGGTTCTTGTCATCTTTGATTGCCTTCTAGTCTACTTTGTGGAGCAGAATCATGAGAAGCTATCAATCCTCTTTTGAATTCCCCTTTTACCATCAAAATCAATGCATTAATTTGTTCCCCAAATATGGTTGACTTGGTCAATCATTGTGTTGCGAACAATTTAGATTGCTCTGTTGACTCGGTCGGCAGTAGCATTTCAAAACATGTATCATCAACATCAGCAAAAATTCTGACATGAATGTTCTTTGGACAGCAATGATTTCTCAAAATTTGCATTTTTTTTCAAATCATTTTTTCAATATTTCAGGAACTGCCACCCCCTCCTTCATTGAAAAACTACCTTTCGACACAACAAAGTGGACAAACTCATGGTTCTTGTCATCTTTGATTGCCAAACACGGAAAAGGAGCACAATTGTCATGTTTTTAGGGATTTTAGCCATTACTATGGAAAAGTTGTCAAACTAAGAGTTTCGCAGTTAATTTCAGAACAGATTATTACAAAAATATGATATCACTAAAAAGAATTTGTACTCACTTTTGGCCAAACAATGAGAGAAAATTGAACAGTCTCACGGTGTTTGGGGGGTCGAAAAGAAGAAAAAAATCCAGATGAAACACGGAAAATCTGTCCCTAGGGGGGTAGGAATTTTGAATTCTGTCGAGAAGTGAAATGTAAGTCGTTCTAATTTAGATCTTTAGGTGAAAGTAGAGAGAGAGAGAGAGAGA
>WKLE02001372.1:16036-27656 GCA_014885115.2 Asterionellopsis glacialis | reverse complement strand
GAGGGGGGGACACTGCGAGCAAAACTTTTTTTTTTCGCAAGAAGATTGTGCTCGGAGACGTTCCATAATATATCACATACAGTACAATGCTTTCAAGAAGCCAAATAATAACAATAATAATACTATACTTGCATATACTACTACACGTTATGCACGTAATGATTATAACACGCCAATCGCCAATTTGTCCTTTCGTATCTAGGGTTTCAACTTTTTGTTGTTCATATCTTGTTGAATCGATTTACGTAATTTTTCCATTGCATCGTCAGTATTCAACATGGCTTCGGGTACATCGCATGGTTCTTCATCTTCGCTCAAGACACATTCATCACAAAATTTAATAACTTCTAGAGGTGACATTTCAAAAATATCTTCAAAGACATCACAATTACCTGTAGCTATGCAACGGTCAGCACAATAGGCTTGTGGATTCATTTTGGCCATTCGTTCATCACGTTTGCGTTCACGTGGTGATACGAATTCTTCGGTCGCATACTCTGTAGCTTCAAAGTTCGAGGGTAACACATCGCCTTTATGTTCTTCTACAACCTTGCGAAATTCTTCTGCAGCCTTTTTATCGAATTCATCTTTATGCTCCAAGCGATGTAATTCTTGATCAATCATTTTAGCAATATGATCTTCTAAAAATAAACGTGTATTCGTCTTGGCACTACGTTGCGGTTGAATGACGAATGCGGATGAAGTTGCCGTAACAGCAGCAGCAGCAGCTACAACTGTTGCAATAGAAAGTTTCATAATGATTATGTGTTGTTTGAATAAAATAACGTCTGTCTTGAGAGAAAGAAAAAAGAAAAGCCGACAGCAAACTAAAACTGTGTAGAAAGTCGAAGATAGTACAAAGAAGTATAATGATTGGATTCTTCTTGGAGATGTTCTTTCTCTATATTTGGTTATATGTCAAGATATCTCTAGACTAGAAAGAGAAGATGACAATAGAGAAGAAGTAAGTCAGCGCCCTGTGTAATATAATATAATATTCAATCGTGGAACAAGGACACAGAGCCAAAAAAAGATTTTCTTTTTTTTCGTAGAATTTTTGATGTCTTACTAAAACCACACATCAGCAGAGCAGCAGGTTGCAGCAGCATGTGATGTCTAATGTCATGCACGCGCCCCATCACCGCACCTACCATAATATATACGAGAAGAGAAGACTTCGATTGAAGAATGTGACAACCCGAACTCCTTTACCGGTACGATACAGATAGTTCATAGGAATTATTATAAGTAATAAGTAGACTACGTACTTGACTTCAACACTCAAGCATTGACAGCTGTCAAAATCTCCATGCACAGCCCATGATCTACCGTCTTTTGATATGTTGTATGCACAATGTTCGTGAACCAAAGTCTAATATTACACAGACAAACACACAAATTTGACCAAAAACTGAAAAATTGAAAAAATGGCGCGCCAACCTTGAAAAAGAGGTTGTCATTGATTATTTGGACAGCATCGCCTCTACGTTCTCACAACAACAACCCAACCCAACATTCGTGTGTCTTCCACCCAGGTACATTCGATTATTGCAAAGCACCACAAAGCTATAGTAAGTACACGGTAAAAGTAGAACACATAGAAAGTAGTGACAAAAGGGCAAGAGCGAGAGAGCGAGAGACGAAACATGTCATTAGGTGTTGTAGAAGAATATTATACAAGTGATCAAGTAGAAGAAGTTTTGTCGTGGCTTCATCATGAACAACGATGTGTAACGAATCAAACAGTGTCCTTACAGTTAGGTATACCAAGGACCGTGGCATCTGAATTACTCAAAAGTATACCCCAAAAATATCCAGATAACTCCTATCAAGTTACACAGTTAAAAATGACGACGACAACCACTGCAACTGTACCTACAGTGCAACAAGAACCAAAGAAAACAGGTACGTATATTGTATGTGTGCATGTTATGTTTTCCCGTACTTTGATTGAGGAAAACTAACTATTTACTTGTGAAACTATTTTACCCTTCTATACAATCATCATCCCTCACGAATGAATGCAGTTGTCAAGATGGTAAAAACAAACGATATCAATGACATTACAACCGGTTTAGTCTATTCTCTTTCACTTGTGGTGGATAATGAAAATGGCAATGCCAGTCCTCATGAAGGGGTCGAAACAGCTCATGAACGTAATGTGGCAACCATCAAGGATAATCCAGAATGTGTCTTGAATTCAGAAACGAATGTAGACCTTCATTGTTCAACAATTGTACCATCTACTACTACTACTGTACCTCAACGTTTAGATATGGAAACAAGTCGACAATTGCGTATTTCAGGTAGCAGCAGCAGCAAAACTACTGGGAAAGACTCTTCTTCTTCTTCTTCTTTCCACAAGAAGAGCAACAAATCTACTTCTACTGCTGCCACTGCGAGTCTTTCCCACAAGTCGACTAAAGTTGCACCACGTAAAACTACAACGGCTGCATCTTTTTTTGGAAACACTAATAAATCATCCAAAAAGAAAACAACAACAACAACAACAGTCACCACAACTACTTCAACTGCCTCATTACAAAAGACAAACCGAAATTCCAAACCCAAGAATGATAATGATGATGATGTGGAAGAAATATCTAAAGATGATAATGTCATGGACATGGCTATGGATGATGATAATGATGGTGGTGATGGTAAACCTTCACCTAGGAAAAAAACGAAATATCAAAAGAAAAAGAGTGAAACATCATCATGTGAAGAACAAGAGGAAAAGGAAAATGTGGTCAATGTCAAATCATCCAAGAACAATACTAGTACGAAAAAGAACAACAACAATAAGAAGAATACAGGAGTAGGGAATGCCGATGATTTTGTAGGTGATCAAGATGAAGATGATGATTTTGAACAAAGTGAAAAAGAACGTGTTCGACGTGTCAAACAATCCGAGAAACGTCGTACTACCAAGGTGGCCGAAAATGAAGAAAAAGTACGTCAAGCTAAATCAGAACAACAACGTCCATTATTGAATAGTAGTGACAAACACCAGCAAGACATGTATGATAGTGATGATGATGATACTACGAATAAGGTTGTTGGTGCCATGGATGCTTTTACAGCTAAAGGCAAAATTACGAAATCACAAGAATCATCACAATCGTCGTCTTGTACGAATGGTACGCGCAAACGTCGTAAGAAACTTGTCGATAAAACTACAGTGGATTCCAATGGATACATACATACAGAAACTGTAACTGTATGGGAAGATGTGCCGGAAGATGAATGGAAAAAAGAACAAGAACAATCAAAACATTCCAAATTTCATACCACCAACAACAAGTCATCAGCATTAGGAGGAGGAGGTCAGCCTAAAAAGAAAACAGGTGTAAATCCAAAAAATATGAAACAAGCAGGACTTATGGGATTCTTTCAAAAAAAGAAATAAAATTAAAAAAAAAGGAGATTGAAAAAGTGACTTGTAGATAGAAAGATAGGAGAAAAAAAGGGACACTAGGGTTGAACAAATTGATTGATGATGACCTGATCCTGATGTTGTCAGAGTCCTAGAGGAGCGGGGTACGATAAACCTATTCCTAAAACTATGTTTTTGAGTTTATTCTACTACTAACTAGCGACCTTCGGTCTGTCCCTTTCCTCTCAGATGCATGACTGACTGTCAAACCGACTTTTAAAAATCATGAATTTCATCTGTCTGTTGCGGGTAGCAGAAATGGACTGGATAGTGTTAGTGTTATTGACTCAGTCTACTGATCCTACAGAAATGGTATTATACATACAAGGTTATTTTCATAGAAATCCTGTACAGACAGTATTCAAATCCGCCTCCGAAAAAAATTCTCTTCCGTTGCGTTTGAAGAGATGTCATTCGTTCTATCTACTGTACAAGGTAGGTATTTTTTAATAATATAGAGGTACCCTGTATTAATACATCATACGATGTACAGTAAAGTAGTCTCAAGTCAATTAATTTTCATACTGTCTATGCTACTGTCACGTTCTGTACATTTATGGTACCCATGGCATGAATCATATATAAATGTTTATGGCTGTCAACTACAGAGGCACGCAAGCAGAGCAAAGCAGGAATTTATTTTTCCTTTTTAGAGGATCATATCGCCGAACGACAAAGTCAATAAAAGCACGAAGTCAACCAACACATTGATGAATACACATATTATTATACTAGACCTATTGAAGCTGCATAGTTAATCAGTATTATCTATCAGCAGGGAATGGAACGAGAATTAATTTGGATTAGGAGAAAGAAGAAATAGATTATTATTGTCCGTACCGTACCGGAACTAACGAACCAGAGAAAGACTAAAAAATATATAAGTCGATAGCATTGCATTTCGTTGCAGAGAGCATAGCATAGCATAGCAGATCATCCGAAAAGAATACAACACAAACATAGAAAAAAATGGCTATAGATTACTTGGGTGTGCTGCATGGTACTTTAGCTCTTAATGTAATTGCTACAGCATATAGATGTAATATATTGGCGAATCTATCAAAATGGATTCTACCAAGAGCAGCAAGACGAAACTTGTCGAAAAGGGAACAACATCAACAAGAAGAACTGCAGCAACAGCAACAGCTAGTAGCTGTAGATAAGGAGAATGAGAAGGATGATATTGAAATGTCATCCTCGTCAGCCATAATGAAGGATGAAGCTACACCATTGTCATCCTCGCATTCGGCTACAAAATCAGGAGAACAAAAAACAATATTTCGACGAGCAACCTCCTCTATAATTAGTAATTCCGAATCTTGGGAGGATACACCAACCACCACAAGTAATATAAAGTCATCGTCATCCAGAACAAAATCCATGTGTCAAAAGTTACCCTACTGTTCTTCAATTATGTCTTGCATGGATAACAACGATATGGCCAAACGACATCGAAATTTATTATACTTTACCTACCTACCTGTATATTTATTTGCCACAGCAGCAGATTGGCTTCAGGGTCCCTACAAATATGCCGTGTATTCCGCCTATGGGTATGATCAACGTGCTATAGCATTTTTATTTGTCGCTGGCTATGGATCAGGCATGTCGGTAGGGTCCATTGTAGGTGGGTTGGCCGATTCATGGGGACGGAAACGTACGGCATGCATGTATTGTGTCGTGTATACATTCAGTTGTTTGGCAAAGCATGTACGACACTTTGGTGTGTTATTAATTGGACGTATCCTAGGCGGAATTGCAACCAGTTTATTGTTCAGTGTGTTTGATTCGTGGCTCATCAAGGCACATGCCAATCGTAACATTGATAAAAGTTATTTGGCGAAAAGCTTTAGTGCTGCCAATTATGGAAGTTCCATTGTGGCCATCGTAGCAGGACTGATTGCCAATTCCTTCGTCGGAGAAGAAGGTGATCATCCGTTACAACCCATGTTTTCCAAAGAAATGTTACTATTGGATGGTTGGAAGGTGAATCCTGCTTTGATTGGTGCCACTACAACAATTGCTGCTGCTGCAGGTGGTGACGGTGATTCAAATGGAGCAAAGGAATGGAACCATATACTTTACACGGGGGGTGGAATTCGAGCATTTGATTTGGCCTTATTGGCATTGTTTATTTGCTTTGTCTTGTGCATTTTTGTATGGGATGAAAATTATGGAGATGACTCTTCTTCATCGTTATCGTTGTCGTCGTCGCCACCAAAATCTCTGTCGAGCAGTACAAGTGAAAGCCAATTGACGACGACAATAACAACAACAACAAGTCCAAGTGCGGGTGGTGGAAGAAAAGGAAAAAATCATCATAAGATTGGTATGTTTTCTGCATTGCGATCTGCAAGTCTAACTGTATGGCGTTCACCAGATATCTTCAATCTATGTGTCATTAGTAGTTTCTTTGAAGGATCCATGTATGTCTTTATCTTTCATTGGACACCCGCACTTCGTGCACTTGATGATAAGGATGGTTCTTCTCCAGATGGTAGTGGTAGTGGTGGTCCACCATTGGGAACTATATTTGCAACCTTTATGGTATGTTGCATGTTGGGAACATCCGCCTTTTCCATCTTGACATCTGCGGGAATTACCCCATCTAGAGTTTTGGTATATGCCCTTTCGTTATCATCCTTGTCCTGTGCGGCTGTGTCTGTCTCATCACGACTAGACGTATCCTATGCAGCCTTGTTATTATTTGAAGGGTGTATTGGAGCCTATTATCCCGCCATGTCTACAATTAAAGGGATGGTAGTTCCAGAAGATCAAAGAGCAGCTATATACAATGTCTTTCGATTACCATTAAACTTTGTTGTACTTATCAATCTGTTAACCAATTTAACCTTCAAACAAAGTTTTGGGTTATGTTGTAGTATGTTGGCCGTAGCCTCGTTCCTCATGACAAGAGAAACTCGATTAGATAACAGCAATAATAATACCAAAGAAGAGGAAGAAGATTCCTCCACCGCTGCCACCAACGAAACTGATAACTTGCTGAATGGTGATCATCATCATGGTGAGGAAATGACACCTATTATGAATCCTAATGAAGAAGATTTTGAAGATGGATTTTCTAAAGTATTACCATCAGCACCAATGTCAGGTAATGGGTTAGGTCCACGTAAACTTGCAAAGATAAAGGCAGAAGTATAGAGTTACTATACAGCACAGAAACATACTTACTCTCTCCAGAGACTATACCCACAAGTGAAAACTTTACTTTTTTCAAAAATTTGCTAAATTTAAACACATGAATTATTAGATTAAATCATTTTTATTAAAAATAAGTAGAACTACAAGCACCTGGTCAGCACCCTACTGTAGTTTCTTTGAACCTTGGCGGCCCTGGAAAATACTGCAGTCGAGATGCCTCTAATAGACTTAGTTACATGTGCCATAAACGAGTTGAAATATAAGCACCGGCTTCGACTGGATATGGTAGGCTTGATCTCTCCCATACATTAATAAAAGTTCGTCAAAATGATTTGTGTATTTCAATTTGTGAAGTTTTATTATTATGAGGAAGTAGTTGTAGCTGTAGCTGTTCTACTCATTGTAGCAGTAGCAGTAGCTGTTGTTGTTGTAGTTGTAGTAGTTCCATCTTGTTCTTGATCTTTGTGAAACAACAAGACCAAGGGTATGGTAGACAGTAGTTGGATACCCATGGTGAACCAAAAATTAAACAGTATCCCTTCCAATTTGACAATTACACCCCCTAATGCCGCACTGCCAGACCAAGAAAACATATTGACAGATTCCAAGGCAGACCATTTCCCCCGTTCGTGTTTGGGAACATGATCCATCAAGACACTCTTTGTCAGGGCATTGGTAGAATTCGTAAAGGAGGTCCGCATCACAAATAAGGTACATGTGACCCATGGTGGCATATGGAATGTAGTATAACTAAGAATCATGGAAATCATACATGCTGCACCAATCCATTTGTAGGTGGCAGCTATACGACAACGTCCCTTGTGTTTGGACCATTTTTGTCCTTGATGCATTAATAGAGTTTGGACTAAAGGAGAGACCAAGTATAAAATTTGAACCTTGACAGGATTTAGATGTAAATGTTCTACAAAGAAAATAGGAAAGTATCGGATTGACATGCCTGCACCTAAGCCAGAACATACATCGGATATGGCAATTAATGCAGGGATAGTCCGATGGGAGGGGATACATTTTACGAGACGACAGTTGTATTCATCATGGTCATGGTCGTCATTTGATGATGATGATTGTTGATGTTGTAGACCGCTTGATGTTGTTGTCTCTTCTTGCAAGTCATTATTGTGACACACTTGTGCGTGTGGTATTGTAACACTACTATTGTTCTTGTCAAGATGATGAGTATTGTTGGTGGTGCCTTTCCCCAACATGTGGGTTGTGGTGCCTTCTTCAACATTATGTTCGTCGTCATGGTCGTCATCATCTTCTTCCTCTTGTAACATTAATGCTTCAATAATGGGTTCCATGGCAATATGATCATCACTTAGGAAACATAAAAGTACTGTTGCGGGTATAATGACACATTGTCCTACCGTCATGACATTGGCACAATCATGGAGAGACCATGCATTCCCCCAAAGAGCAAATAATATCAAGGCCGTCAAGGGTCCAGCTGTATTACCGAATTTAATTAAAATGGAACGTTTGGTAAAGTAATACGATCGGTCTCCATCTTGAATGGAATCGGCAAAGAGTGCCATTAAGGATGTATTCCCCATGCCCCAAAAACAACCGTGTATACTCAAGGCTATACAAAGATGTAGATAGGACAAGGAGTATTGAATGGTCAGGATGGTCCATGCGACCGCCAGGATCCCAATGACGGAGGCAACTTTACACAAGACATCTCGACGGTAGGTGTCGGACAAAAAACCGGATGGAAAACTGGTGGCTAATTGCGATATGCCCATAATGGAAGTAATGTATCCCACGGCTTGCGGATTTTTGTCTTGCAGTAAATAGACAAATGTACTAAGGACAGATTGACTCCATAATGATCGTCCCACAAAAATTAAAAATGTGTATGTCAAGATTATTGGTATATTACGACTTGGTTTGATTCGGTACAAAGAAGATGACGACGACGATGATGACGATGACGATACATTGTCAATGTCATCTTCTATCAGCAACGGTTGAGTGAGTAGATTATCATTGTCATCGTCCAGATTTTTCTTATTACTATTCTTGTTTCGATCATTCATCGCTTCCATGAAAGAACTCAATGATAGACTCTCTACAGATCAGTCGAGAATCTACAGCAGAGAAAGTCAAGTGTCTTTTGTGTCGTTCTTCTTCTTTTGTGCAATCGAGGTGCAGTGTGAGCTGCAACAAATTTTGAAATTCCAAGAAATGATTTCTCTTTTCTTCTTTCGTGCTTGGTGTGGTTGTGGTTGGACAGGTACGAGATGAGAGATGAGACCTGACGTGTGCGTGCGGTGCCCTTGCTAATAGCGTGTGGTCAGTCAGCGTCATCCATGGTTGTGTCAAAATCTCCGTCAGTAAATCTCAAAAACTTTAACTCTAGTAAGTATTGATTAAACCTGCACAAACGTAACACATTGTTTCGACCTCACTATATCGCTGTCACCAAGAGGTACCATCCCCAGCCCAGGTGTACCTCTGCTTCATCACATTCTGATGGCTACAAGACTAAGAAGTACTCCCACAAGAAGCAGAAAGTCAAAGAAAGCAACCAATTTGCAGAAAATCAGGTTGCCATCAAGCTAAAAAAAAATAGCTCCTACTGTTCAACCACAATTCAAGTTTACCAACACAAAAAAATAACAACTCTGTCTGTCAACAATTACAACCTCTGCATCCCAAAGAAACCCTAGAGATCTAAGCCTATAAATAGATCCAAATTACCCCATCACAACTTAATATTGATAAATTCAAACTTAGAAGCAAACTACCAACAAATTGGGGTGTCACAGTAACCAAAACTTCAATAATACCTTGGTATGGAAGATATTTATCTTGGAATTGCATTGGGATGAACTGGAATGGTATTGTACAAACTATTTGTGGTGGAAGCAGCTGCCAGAGCAGAGTCTGAAGGTGTCACCATGGTGGATTTGACAGGGTTGTCAAAATGCTGTGTTACATTTGTGGTGGATTGTTGTCCAAAATTGGTGGAAGAGATCATCCCTCATCAGGAAAAAGTGGTGCAGTGAGTATGGGTCTCTATAGG
This sequence comes from Asterionellopsis glacialis, assembly GCA_014885115.2. Taxonomy (NCBI): domain Eukaryota; phylum Bacillariophyta; class Plagiogrammaphyceae; order Rhaphoneidales; family Asterionellopsidaceae; genus Asterionellopsis; species Asterionellopsis glacialis. Next base: position 18,009 of record WKLE02001372.1, on the reverse strand, counting down.
ATCCATTTCTCACTTTTTTTTTGTTACAAACCCAAATGCATTTGTTGAGAAAATCCTTTGCAACTGTGCACATTGGAACACCACATGTCACAACACTTCAATATAATATATATTAGTAACAACATAAATTTATCCTTGCTATTTATTTTTTTCACTAAAACTAACTTTGCCTGCATCCATCACCTATCCCACCCTTTCCTTTACCACTCTTTTTCTTCCTGGTGTAAATCCACATTTTACCTCACCTTCTGCTGCCAAGGAATATGGATCTCATGGATCCCATCATCAACAACACACTTGGGAATATATTGATCCTGTTACCTGCTCTGAGATCATTGTTAAAGATAATGTTTGTAGCAACCAAATATTAAAAAGGTTTATTGTTGTGCTATTTGGTGATTTATCACCATTGTGGTCATGACAAGAAATAGGTGCAGACTTGTAGCATGCATAACTCAAAAAATATGCAACATCACAGGACTGGATAGCCACCAATGCATACATGAATGTAAGATGTATGATGCATTAGGCAGCACATCAGATTCCCTCTTTGAGAACCTTTAGTAGTGTCCATGATTATGTGTGCCTGGCAATAGAATCAATCAGAGTTGAAAGAGAGCATGATGGATGAGATGAAATTTGTACCAATTTTCTACAGAAGCTGCTACGTAGTAATAGGTAACTGAAATTTGTTACTTTTTTGCCTGTAGGTCCCACCTAGGGCTGGAACTAACCATTGTCTACTTGTAGGTTGTAGGTGGGCCCAAAAAAGAATAGACACTTCTTTGTGATAATTCTGAGTTGTTTGTAACAAAATGTAACAAAAATCAATGTTATATAAAACTCTAGGACTAGATGATTGTCAAGAAAAGCAAGGAGTGACATGGTGGTGGTGGACTTGTGTAATGGCTCTAGCACTCCTTGTCTTGAATTTCAAAAATTAAAAAATGTACTGACACCGCTTTTTTCAAAGGGCGGTCGTTACAAGATTTGGAGAGTCCGGGTGTATTATATGTAGGAATCCAGTCCATAACCGCTTGCTTATCATTAATCGTATTTTGTAATCGTGTTTTTTTATTTACAAGGGTGTTTTTACATGAGAGGCTAACGAAATGATATAAACATGCATACCTGGTACAGTACTAAACAAGAGTGTACTCGTACGATAGCCAAAAGTACAGTCGCTTTTAGCTGTTTCAAATCTGACAGCAATCCATATTATATTTTCAAGGATTTCATCGTGCAATCTCTGAGTCATACAATAATTATTCACCAATAAGAAAAATAGATATCTTTTATCTTTTGTTGACGTACGATTACGCATTTCCCATATTTATGAGGTACCTTTTTTGGAAGGCTGTACAAGATACGAATGCTGACTACTACGACCCAATCACGTGAAACAGAACGGATTCCCTCCTTTCAATTCCAAGTTATTTAACGGGTAGCTGTTTTGTTGCGTAAGTCTTTAGGCCTAAACTGGTATCTGTGTAAGTGGTTTCCGCGACTCTTCATTTATGGGCTCCTTCTATTTACCTATGCTGATGCGCCTTCCTTGCGGCGAGAGAACACTGCACTTCCATCATGGACTATCGATAATACTGTACAACCATCGAAGGAACCCCCAAACACAGAATCGTGACGAACGGTGGAGTGGCTCCATGAATGAAGCGTACGGTAATTGTATTAGAAAATATTCTCTTTTGAAACGTCTCTATATATTGAAAATTTAGTAACAGAGAAGGTAAAAATAATATACGTATCTTATTGTTTAAGACTTTGAGAACATTACCTAAACACTAGAAAATGTCCTATTTCGGGCGGCGCTCGCTAAAACCTCAAATTATTTCCACGTATAGTACAGTTTGTACCATACGGACAACACAAGATGTGTTAGTCAGTGTCAGTAGTAGGGGTTGAACAAGAAACTTCTGAGCCTCTCGATTGATAATGGCCTCAATTAATTATTTTCC
>WKLE02001372.1:0-15982 GCA_014885115.2 Asterionellopsis glacialis | reverse complement strand
CACCTATACCGTATTTCTGTGGGTGATTCATCTTGGTCTTCTCAAACCTCCTATCCAACAAAAGAGAAGAGAGAAGACCGACTCAGGTCATCCATCATTGCATACCTAACAACAGTACCGAAGGTAATCCACATTAGCGGATAAACAAAGAGAAAAAAGGCAAATACTGCTCAGAGCCAGAGCCGTACGAATTTCGAATTGCCCGTTTTTCTTTTTTGCGTTTCAGTCCTGGCTGTGTGATCCGGACGAACTTTGATTGCATTTTTGCTTTCTTTTTTCAGTCTCTCTGCTCTCTTTCTGGTCTACCTACGTACCTACCTTGGTTGTAGTTTCACTCGACAAACTTTGCTTCTTATTGCACCTTGATTTGCAAGGGTAGTTTGATTCCCAATTCACGCTTCGCCAAGAACAAGAAAAAAAAAGAAGAACAGAAGAAAGCATCATGATTTTATCCTATTCCGATTTAACCATTACCATTGCATACTTTTCCATACCCATACAGATTGTATGCGCATTACTCCAATATCCACGGTTGACACGACGCATGGTCTTGACGAAAATCGTAGTACTGTTAGTCCTCTTTGCCTTATTTATTTTCCTCTGCGGTGCAGGTCATTTATTACGATGTTTGGGACATGCCGACACTACCGTCTTTCACATCATCAATATAGCGACTGCTGGAGTGTCAGTCATTACGGCTCTGTATTTGCTCCCCATGATTCCTAGTTTATTACGTGATTTGGATGAAAGTTTAGTAGCATTGGCACGATCATCACGAATCGTCGAATCCATGTTTCCTGCCAATGTCCGGGAACGCATGTTTCAAAATGACGAAGAACAAGAAGAAATAATATCGAGTAGTACTAGGACTGCTTCACATCACCATTACGAATCATCTGCCTCGTCCTCCCACCACCATAATCATAATTATCACAAAACACCTACACTCAAGAATAGTTTACGACCAAATCGACAAAGTTTCTTATCCCTTTCTGATATGGCAAGTAATCATTCAGAAGGCGACAATAATGATGTGCTTGATGCAACGACGGAACATTCCACATGCTCTGACATTGAAAATCAACAGCAACCATCACCACAAAAATCATCATCAGGTCCAAGTTTGTACCGTCGACGACAATCGATTACGGGACCCGAAGTTTCGGAGAATGTACATCAATTAAAAACATTTTTACGAAAAAAACGCATCACACGTCCTGACTTTAATGTATCTAAAAATATATTGTCAGGAAGTGGTGCTGTCCGACCTAAACCTATATCAGCCCCCATTGCAGATTTATTTCCCAGTGCTACAATTATGTTTGCTGACATTGTTGGCTTTACAGAATGGTCCTCTCGAAATTCACCCAATCAAGTCTTTACCTTATTGGAAACTATATTTTGGGAATTTGATCAGTTGGCCACAGCCTATGGAGTATTCAAATTAGGAACTATTGGTGATTCCTATATAGCCGTTACAGGATTGCCCGACCCCTCCGATGATCATGCACTTGTATTGGCACAATTTGCAGAAGATTGTCGTCGTACCATGAATGATATTGTAAGTGATCCACTCTTGGGACAACAAATGCAGGGCAACCTAAGTAAACTCTCCATGAGATTTGGATTGCATTCTGGATCTGTCACAGCCGGAGTATTACGAGGTCATAAATCCAGATTTGAATTATTTGGTGATACCATCAATACAGCTTCTCGTATGGAAACAACAGGTATGCCTAACCGTATACAAGTAAGTTGTGAAACTGCCACCTTGTTATCTAGAGATGGTAAGGATTCATGGTTACTACCACGAGATGGTCTAGTACAAGTGAAGGGTAAAGGACAATTACAAACCTATTGGTTACAAGTTCCCTTTGGTGATGATGATGATGATGACGACGATGATGATCATAACTACTGTGAATCCGAATTCATTAATGTTGGTAATGATGAATGTTGTTCCAACGAACATGATAACTTACAAGTGACAGGTCAATCTATTATAAGCAGTGGTAGCTTTAATAATAGTTTCACAAACAGACACAAGAACAACAATAGCAACAGCAAGATCAACAGCAACAATAGCAACAACAATACCAATACCAACGAGATTCAAAGACTAGAATTAGATATTGAACAATTTTCAGATGAAGAAATTGGACTTTCATGAGACTGTAGACAAGCATTTGATTGCCTTTTACGCTAAAAAAGGAAAAAAAGAAATGAACAATGATAATCAGATATAGACATGCCATGTCTAAATCACAATTCAGTGAAGCTTTGTCTCTCTCTTTGGCAAGGTTTGAGAGAGAATTTGAAAATGTGAGTTCCAAACAATAAAGTCCATACCAAACAACCTTTTAAAGTGAAAGGAAATTGGATGCATATAGACAATACAATGATGATGACCACTATCAATACACCATTCAATGGTCATAATATTTTATGATAACTTGCTACTTTTGACACCTTGCACTTGGTCAAGGTCAGCCGAGGAGGGTTTTCCATCTACAAACTAACTCTTCTACAGTCAGTACAGCATTACACCAAGAATCATGTATCATGATGAAATTCAACATGAGGTTGAAAGTGACTCACAAAGGAGGATTCGTCTGGCATATATACCATTTACCTGCAGACTGAAAATAAAATTAGGGGACATGGCTGTCGGTTGTGGCCATACGGGAAAGCCAGCCTTTTTTTGTTTGCACTTTCATATCTGACAAAAATGGCAAAACAACAGATGTTGATTTGAAGGTCGACTTTTGAGGTGCATTATGATTAAGTATGAATAGCTAAATTAAAATACCACCTCGGGTAAAATATATTATGCAGTGCTCAGTTTGTAACTACTTTTTACTTGTTGATCTTGAAACGCACGCAGCAGCTATGAACAATGATACAAGATGAACGCTGCAATGGCCTGTATACAAACTCTAGAGTCTGACTGTGTTGGATAACTAGTTGCTTCATACCTTCCTTGGGCAGTTGAAGGAAATTATAATACATTGTAAGAGGAAGAGTAAAAGACATTGCATTGAGATTCTGCCTTGGAGAGACGTTTTGATGGTCAATAGTGTATTTTCGTATATTTCGAGTGATTGGTATCATAGATTGTAGTTTTTACTATATTTTTGAGAAACGGACTACAGTACAATGAAAAGCTACAAGAAAGTTAAATACTATCAAAATTTGGAACAAGGACGATTGATAGAAACGATCGAGGTTAGATTCCATAATATGCTACCAGGTCCTGTACCTTTCCAAGTTACGGTACACTCCGAATTTTTTCTTCTAAACTCATCACTGTGCCCAATCACTTGGAATACTTCTGATACGGGCCGCTGGAACTTGGGAAAAAAAAATGTGTTTAAAGTCATACTCTCCCATGAATAGCCAGATGATACATGGAAAAAAAAGATTTTTTTTTAAATTGCAGTCTACTCATCGTAAGGAACAGGTGAGTCACACTGTTTTAATGAACCAGTCAGAGATCATGCAGATGCGGCTAAAGTACCTTTTGTAGAATATATCAAACAGCTTTATAAATCAAATAAAAGAAAACTGCTGCAACAAAGCTTACAAATAAATAGCCAATATGTAGTGTGCAATTGCTCCCTAGTGAATCACCAGGGAGTCCTTGTAGTGAGCTGCATATAGGGTCCTTTCATGAAGCAGTAATTATCAAGTATCTTACCTTCAAGCTGCGTGCATGTGCTTGGAGAAAACATTGAGGCCGGCAAATATGATAACCAACACGGCATTATCAACAAACAATCATGGCTCAACAACAAAGACAATGGAAAAATTGGGTCTAGTTTGGAACAGTACTACCAAGTACAATACAGACCGGGGAAAGCGGAACAAGCGACATAGAAAGGACCAAAGCAATGCGCATAAAGGTATCAACGTGAAGTTAATTTCGCGGAGCAACACTTGGTAGGTCCTTTCGACTACAGCCCGGGGTACAAAATAGAACATTGTCATTGGGATGAGTTTGTCGAAAAGGCAGGAGAGGATGTGGACGTTTTATTAGCAACGTGAACAAAGTTAGTCCACTATATATCAGATAGTCCAATAAATAAATTGTTCCTCTGCCTGTTCGATTTATTTCGATTATTGTTATTTATGATGTTCCTCTCTTCTTGTTTCTGTCTATTGCTCAAAGAGGGTGATAAAGACATGTTTTTACTGTACGTAGGATCCCATATCGAAATTTATTTATTTTTTCCAAAGTAATATCTTTTTCAATTATTGCTTTTTCAAGTTCATAGGACAAAAATCAGAAATTGGACGACTTCTAAGAAGGTCTTCTGTTTTTCTCAAAACGAATATCAACATTTCAGATATTGACATATGCCGCCTCATGGTTCAATTGCCCCCACGATTCACGATTCTCCGTAAATTTCTGGTTGGACCTTTAGGTTCACTCTAGGACTATACAAGGACCTAATTTAATATAGAATATAACAGGACCTGCCAGTTACTTTACGAGGTACAAAAAAATCCACCCAATCTCTAGTACAGTACCATGATAGGCACAGATATGTAGAGACAGCGGGTTATGGGATCTAACAGCGGCAGTTCTTCGATCGCCTCTAAATTAGTCACGGCATTACATGATACTAGAACTGTATGGTCGAAAAAGAAACAAGAACGAAGTAGAATTTGGTCATTGATACAGTACGGGTACCGTATCTATATTTTATATATGTAGAATTACTCAAAGGTACTTTGTTAAGATGTATATTTTTTACATGAATAAGGCATTATGACGGGAGAAGAGATAATGCGGTACTTTTACGTAGAGTAATACGACCATTTTGTACTGGCATGTCGGATGGGCAGTTTCGAATCCGCGATGAATTTATTTTGGATACAGTAGTTGGTTCAACCAACTATACTAGACTACCGTTTTCTTGCTTGCCGCCATCACTGCAGAGTAGCAGATTAAATAAAGGGGAGGGTGTCTGAGAGAGTTTCTGTACGCCCAGAGAGGATTCTGCGTGATCAAAGCGTAGCCATAAAACGAAGCAACTCATAGGTGCTGACACCTTGTTGGCATCTTTAAGAAAAGAAAAGAGTAAGGTCAGGTCTTCTTACGATTGTGCTGCAGTTGCAGTTGCAGTTGCACTTTCGAACTTGAGATTAGATCCAAATCGAAAGAAGCAAACCTCGAAGCATAACTGCAAAGCATTGCTGGGACACTGCCATAAACGAAGAAACGCTGCCCACCTAAATAGGACGCACAGGAACACCCCAAATACGAGTAAAAAACCCAGAAGGCACTATAATGAGTGAGACCTTCGCGGATATGCCTGCAGGCAGCGAAACAGTGAATGATCGCAGCATAGGGTCACAAGAAGACGTTGAAGAAGACCAACAAAGACAAAAAGACGTCAATCGTAATCCTAGCACATCACCAAAAACCTCGCATCCCAACTCTTCTTCTTCTTTAACTGCCGAAACCTTATCTAGCAAACCTGAACATAATCAACGTCCACACGAAAGCGGCGACAATTACACAAGTAAAAGTAACGACGACGAGGAGGAGGATATAAACAACAATCGGTTCTCTCATTCGACAATGACATCAAGTCGGACAAGCATCTCGACTACAGATCAAAGACTTCCTGTCTTTTCTACACTTGCACGACATGTTCCCAGACGCCAAAGTTCTGTTGAATTACGTCAAACACCAGATCATATATCTTTTCCTGTAGGATCTACATCTTCTGTTTTAGGAACACAACGTTCTACTATGGATAGTATAGAAGAAGGAGGAATACAATCACATACTATTTCAAATTCTTCTAACCATAAAGCAGTAGAGCCAAAATCAACATGGCTACAAAAAACATGTTTAAAACCCAAGTATTCACTTTTGACACAAATGATGTTATCCTTTGGGATTGTAAGTGCCTTGACTATTTTCTTTATCATGATTACATCAATTGTGGTGACTATATTAGCTGGGAATAATATTAAAAATTCATCGGAAAAGAATTTAAATGCATGGGCAAATAATGCTGCTGGTTCAAAGGCAAGATATATATCTGAAGTAGTGACACCCCATCTATACATGTCAGACGTGGTACAAACTTTAGTTGAATTTACCCGTGATCGATTTGTGGGATATCCCAACCATCCTCAATATTTGGACGATGATTCGTTGGTACCTTTTTTTGATATGTTGACAAAAGAAAATAAATACCCCTTTACATTCAAGAGGGAGTCAAACAACAACAACAAATCCTCGTCCTCAGCACCACTCTTACCTTATGAGTGGCAAATTCAACCAGAACAACAACAAAACCAGGACGATACACTCTTTCGAAAAAAACGAAAACCTAGGCGTCCAACCAATACAGCTACAGCGTACTATCATATGCAAGGGATGTGTGATCCATCAATAACAGACCCAAATGCAAATGCGTATTATCCCAACTGTACAGATGCAAACAATGATTTGAGTACAGGTGGCGTCATTGTGCCCAACAATACCACAGCTCTCATTGCGGAAAGGGGTGCAGATCTATCAATTATACTGAAACCCTTGTACGAATTTCATCAAGACGAAATACACAATATAGGTGTGTTTTTTAAAAATTCAGGTGCAGGATTTTCCATATCTTATCCACACATTAATCATTTAAATTATCGGCATACCTATGTGTCCATTGGGTGTGATTGGATGTCAAATCCAAACCCTATGGACCCATCAAGACCTATAGGGACAAAAGATGAAATTGCTAAATGCCGACCCAAAGGAACCAACGTATCAGCAAAGCTTTACAATCCCTTGGAAAGAGATTGGTGTCGTGATCAAGTTTTACATCCAGATAAAGTACGGCATAAAGGACCATACCCAGATGCGTGGGATGAAAATGTATGGCTCATGAATGCTGGTCGTGCTATATATGATCGTAAAACGAAAGATTTTCTGGCTTGTACATTTGTTGGATTATCAATGGATAAACTTTCTCATCGTGTACGCGGGGATACAGCTGGTAGCCTTTGCGACGATGAAGACGAGGGTCTACCATCTGATTGGAAAGGACAAGACAAAACAGGAGGAAAAGAAGAACAGGGGGGAAGTCGTGATGAGAGCACTCTTGTAGGCAAAATGGTGGATACAGAACCGATAGTTACCATTGTTCGATGGGATAAGAATGGGACTGTTTTGACATCACCCAGATGGGATTATACATCAGTGACTACAGTAGACAACCCGATACTTGATATTGGTGTCACCATAGACATATTTAGAAAAATGACATCCTTGGTAGACTTCACTGGTAAATGGAATTCCACAAAAGCACGGCGAGATTATGAAGAATCACAATTCATAAATGATGGGAAGCTCATCAAATGTTTCCCTATCCCACCAATACCTGATGGATATGATAAAAATTATGTGCCTGATTTCCTCGCAATTACATCAATTGCTAAAAGTGAATATTTGAAATCCGCAGTAGAAGCAGAAAAGCACGTGCATGAAAATATTAATCATATGATTATCTTCACCGTGACCTTTGGATTAGCGGGCCTGGTTCTACTTTTGATTATTATTTATATAGTGTCAATGCGTTTGACAAGACCATTGCAATGGATGAATGATGTAGCAAACCAAATTGTCAATGGTGACGACTTAGATGAAACCAACATTGAATTTCCGTACAATAAGGCGAAAACGGCTGCTTCTTCCACAGAAATGAAATTAAACAGCCGGCACCTTTTCCCTCGACCGTCTTGTACTCTCACGACAGAACTTACGGATGTTGTAGTTGAATTTCAAGAAATGGTAACAAGATTTAGTGGTGAAGGCACTGCACGAGCTGTGAAACGTAAACCCAATGAAACCCTTAACGACTTTTGTTTCTTTGCTGAATTTCGAAAGTTATATCTCTCAAGAAAAGAAAAGGGATTTGAATTTTGGTATGGTGATTATGGTTCCGATGGCAGCATCACGACGAATGGCGACAACTCATCATTTTTATCTGAATCTAAATTTTCAGAAGTAACGACGACAGTTGGCAAGGCTAAAAATGCAAGCGATACAGTCGCATCTACGGATGAAGATCAAACTAGTACACCTCCTTTACCATCACGTTGTAATTTTGGTCCAAATGTCAGTTCGAGAGAAAGCTCAATACCCACCACGAATAAAGACACAGAAGAGATCTTTTCTACCAGTAATACTATTGCTGGATACCCAGCAAACAAGACTACATCGTCTAGATTATTCCGTTGGATTGCAGGACTCATTGTAACACCTCTTATGATTGTGGCTGTTACCATGTCTGTCGTGGCGGTAACAATTGGATTTTCAGGGGAAAATTCACAATTTTCAGTCCTATATGCGGATGTTGAAAATGCATTTATGAACTTTGAAATCCAATACCAAGCTGCTACAACACTTGTGCGAGCTCGACAGGCATCAGATGTACTTGAAGTCTTCCTTCGTGACCTTTTCCTTCTTACTCGAGTATCAGGATGGCTTCTATTTGGAGCAATACAGCCATCAGACACTATCACCTATATGTCAACGGCAGCAGAAGGGTGCAAAACATCTCCTAGCCGAAGTACTTGTGAATACTTCTTTGACGAGTCCAGAACTCCGTGCGCTTGCGATTGGAACGACTTATTTACACCTCACGCTAGCAGAGAATGCACTGTCTACTCAAATCAAAGTAGTCGCTACCTGCAGAGAATCTTTTATGAATGCCAAGCCGAGAATAGCGAGCCAAACGGTGATCGACACGAAACCAACTTTCCGAATACCTCGTCAACACACAACACGACGGTTTGGTGGAGTAATATTACAAACCTTCCAGCAGGAAAACAAGAGCAAGAGTCATCCTCAACGGCAGCAACGGCGATGAAACCTCCTTCAACGGTGTACGATTCGACTTACGATCGAGCTAAAATTGTTTCAGCACTCTCAACTATTATGCTACCTATTTATAACAAAGCCCCCGTGAAAAACATTGGATCATATGTTGCTTTCGAAGCAGATGGTTCAATAGCAGGCTTTACCGGGTGCACTCATGCTCATGCTGATTGGCCGTTTTTTCAATCTACAATAGAGAACGGTGCTAGTGAGCTCCGCCCTGAACTCTGTCCATTACACAGGTACGGGTATGATCCACGATGCCGTGATTGGTACCACACGGGTAGAAAGTTGTTCCAAAATAACAGCTCTCCAGTTTACGTTACGGCTCCATATGTTTTTGCTGGCAGCCGCGTGACAGGACAAAGCTGTTCATCGCCCTTGTTTCACCCCATTACCAAAGAACATGTCGGCCAAACTCTAATCGACTTTCACCCCACTAAAATCTTGGAATCATTAAAGCCTGCAAACACTCGAATTCCTGGAAATGGTTTCTCGTTTCTCATGACCGTCGGAGGAGGAAAAGATGCTATAGTTGGACCAAATTACTCTCTTACTGACGGTCCAAAAAGTGTTCAACAGATAGTTCTACCTAAGGATCAAAACAAGTGCTCTACCAAGGAATGCGTCAAGAATAGGGAAGAATTTGAAAAGATTTTAGACGATATGAGAAATGGTGGATCTAGCGGTAAAACGGTTTTTTGGAGAACTTCGGAATCAGGAGGGATTCAGGAAAAGTTGTTCATTTCTTATGCACCTGTGTATGCACGCAGTTTTTCTCCTCTGAACAGTTCTGATTTTGCTAGTGGTGTTAAAAAGAGCGATTCCTGTTCCTTGGTATTCTCACTTGCCATGGCTAGCACTGAAGATGAGTTGCTGAAATCGTTCACTGACGTAGAAGATGATGTAGAAAAACAAGCAAGGCGGTCTATTGTTGTCCTTGCTGTTCTTATTTCTGCTTCAGCAATTGTTGTCCTAATCCTGTCTTCAAGCGTTGCTGCTTCCATTACTGCCATAGTTGTGCAGCTGCTTGAGGTTATTCGAAGTATCAATAGGTGAGTAGATTCCTCTTCTCGATCAAAAGCTGAATAAAACACCGAGCGTCTGTCTATTCGGTTAAGTGTGATTGCTAAATCGACTCCAAACCCTCGTTTGATATACTTAAAGGCTGAGCATTAATGATGAAATCCCAGAACTACCGGCTACTACTAGAGGAGGATCGTCTGAATTATTGGATATATACCACACATTTGAGATGCTTCACAAAGTAGTACGATTTTCCAACGTTGCCTACTTTACAGGGGACCTAGAAACGTCGTATGAGGTGATGGCTGACGCTGTGAAACTTTTTACTAGACTTGATAACAAGAAGGCTGTTGGAGTGGCAAGCAACAATCTTGGCAACACTATGCTTGCTATGTACCGAACTTTGAAGGCCACAGGGCAGAATGAAATGCACGGTTTGACAAAGGAACAAATTATCACAAAGGGTCTGATATATTTTCGAGATGCTATCAAGTTAGGTGAAGAAGCATACGACAAGTTTTACGAAGAGGAAGGGTGGTCTAATAATTGTTTAGTGTTCATGCAACACCTTTCTAACAGGTATTTCAACAGAGCAATGTTCTTATTGAATGTGAGGAATGATAGCGATCAACGCGATGAAACAGAAAGGCAAGGGTTTAGGGATCTTGACATAGCAAGAAACATGGACGTTGAAGTTGTAGACCAATGTGTGGAAGCAGGATTCACGATCGACCGACAAGAGCATTTTGATTTGCTGCTGAGCAGAATCCGCGGGATATTGAATTTGATCGAGTTAGGCTATGATAGAACAGAACTTGATGTTGAAGAACTGTTCGCTGAAGCTTTTAGAGAGATCAAATTGGCCCTAAAAAATCCATCTCGTGGTCTATTTGCCGATATTGGTCGAGCTGGACGAATGCAGCAAGTCGATGCAGAATTGATCAAGTACATCAACGCAACTAAAAATGACATAGAAGCAGCAGCACAAATTGCGATACGAATGCTGATTGAAGATGAGTATGTATGTTCTGAACCACTTGTGATAGCGTTGCAAACTATCGCGGATTATGTCTCTAAATCCAATGATTTTTTAGATAACGGCGAAGATATATTATTGCAATTAGTGGACTTACACCAGCTCACTAATGAAGAGAACGATCGAATAGAGACAGCACGTGCTATTAATGAAGCGCGAGACGCAGAGATAGGCAGTTTCAATGGCAAGTTGTCAAAGCGGATCACAAATGTATCATATAAATCATCTTCCTCGCATGGGTCACTAGGCAATCGAGTATCGGTCAAGGAGATCAAACGAGGAGATGTGACAACGGAAATATTTTAGATTTTCTGCGGAAACAGTTTTAAATACTACAAGCATCTATTTTTGCGAATCTGAATGTGTATTAGCATAACTTTTTATCGACTCAGGAGGATCAATTTTAGTGATCATGTTAGTGAGATTCGAGAAAAGTTAGAACATGAATTGACTTCGAGCTCTTTAAGCAAAAGATGTTATCCATGTCAGCTATGAGAAAACCAAAGTTAGAACCTCTACGAGTCAAGTCAAAGAATCTATGTAAACGATTCTGAAGAAAAGAAACAAACGTTCTGCAAAACATATAATAATAACACACTTTTCCGTTCATTACTTTCATTAGCGGTAGTTTATCCTAATAGTGCTAGAAGCAAACGGACTCTTTTGCACGAACATTCAAAATGGAACAGCCATAAAATATAGAGTCCCTTGACCAGATGATACTGTCACATACAAAATATCTTCTGTGATTGATATGTTCCTGTCTTGTTTCCCTTCTATTATAACTCTCCATCCTTATAGCTTTATTGACTACTTCCACCATCATAGCGGTTGTCATTCTGGTCTTCCTCTTCTTCATTTGTTCCGACTAGAGCTGATGCTTCAGAAAGGATCTGAAAAATTCTAGCCTTCAATTGTTCTTGACTCATAGTTGACATTGGATTGGGTTGTCCAATGATAGGAAAAGTGATAATTTGAGAATCTTCTTGTTGAGCTCTCCAATTCCTTCTTGAACTCCTAACTAGGAGCAGATTCGAAAGAGAACCGTTGGAAGAAGAAGTTGTGACAGGAGAAGGTTTTGGGACCATGGTTGTGTGTGTGTGTGTGTCAGCTTGGTTCTTTTTATTTTCTTTCTTGATAAAACAAAAGACTATGTTTTTGTGCGCCGATAGAGAGGAGAGACAGAAAAATAGTTGTTTGATATTGTGATAAAATATTTCACCGCACTTCGGAGCTTTTGGCTGCACTTCGCAGGGATTACTAGTCACTTTTGCTTCATCCTACATCATTTCGACGCTATTACAGAAGATATACTATTCTGATAAATACTTACTTAGACCAATCTTCTTACGAACACTTGATTCGGTACCACTTAAGTAGCGAACCGTAGTAAAAAAATGTGTAATGATAGTCATGAAGAACAAGAAAATAATTGGTGACTTTCACGAACCAGCATGCGACACTTTTGATGTTCTCATATCACAAAAAATGTAAGACCTAAATGATGTGGAAACTTCAAAGGTGTTTTTGCAAAGGATTTACACCTTTTATTTTCGGCGTATAGTACTATTGGAAAAACGAAAAAAACAGTGTACATTATGATACTAGTCCTTTGCAAAAACACCTTTGAAGTCGTGCTTGAAAATTGAATCCTTTTTTTATTTATTACTGTTAGTTTACGACTAGTATACGCCAAGACTCCGGATGATCTGCGTAATTCCACGTAAATTTCGATTTTCAGACAACTCCCCGAAAATAAAAAGGTGTTTTATTTTAACCCTTAATAGAAGTCGTGCTTGAAAAATTCAATCCTTTTTTTATTGATTAATGTTAGTTTACAACATGGACAAAAATACAAATTCTTAATCGAGGTTGAAAGAAAGATGTTTCTGAAGGCGCATATTGCCGTTACCTTCGAAGCACCCTCATTATGTACCGTACAGAAACCGTTTTTGACAATGTTACATCCTATTAATACATAATTCAGGTAGTTGTCTGAAAATCGAAAATTTTGGTACTGGGAATCGCGAGAAACTTGGAAATTCCGGAAGTACCTGTACAGCGAAGTATCACGAAAACGCGAAAACTGTACTCTAGCTAGTAGTATCATGAATAGACGTACCTTTCGTGGCAAATCAGTATCCCTACGTTTTTCCGCTCAAAACACGGTAATATCCCGCGGTGCTGGCGGAAAAACTCGCCACGTGTTTACCAACTAAGCTGGGACCTAGGCGAAGTGAAAGCAGGGCAGCAGATGAACAGGAAGATAAAGTCGCGGACAGACAGGCATAGATATGTATTGAGCAAAGATGCACGACTGAAGACGAATCGCTAAAATGTACCAACATGAAGAACATCAACAGATGTTCGATGACAAACAGTTAGAAACAAATTTCAGAAGCAAGCTATTTAATCAAAAATGAGTTCAACTGAAGAGGGAAGAAATTTGTGAAAACAGATGTTTAGGAAAACAGAAAATTTCAAAAGGAATCATATATCCTGCACAAAGATGAATGAAATGAACAGTTTGAAAGATTTCGAAAAATTCAATGAAGTCAAAAAAATGTTGAAGCAAGAAGGCAACAAGAAGATCGTGGCATGTGGTAGTGATCTACTACTCTATCTGACCAACAAGCAATGAGCCCTCTTACAAGAGTGCTCACGAATTTGGTTACGTTGAAAATACAAAACAAGACTCGCCTTGAAAAAAAGGATCCTCAAGTTGAGTTGATTGTAAAGTACTTTGTCTTCTCCATTATTACCGATACCCACTTACCAGAAAATCTTTTTTAGATGCTTTGTAGGAAGATCTTGTGCTGTGGTATCATAAAGAACAACAATTTAGTGGACAACTAGCTAGGTACCGTTTCCGATAAGACGACATTAATGTAGATACTTATGTACTGCGGCTGCACATTGACTTGCTACACTTTGTCCTACTGAACTGTACACAAC
This sequence comes from Asterionellopsis glacialis, assembly GCA_014885115.2. Lineage (NCBI taxonomy): Eukaryota > Bacillariophyta > Plagiogrammaphyceae > Rhaphoneidales > Asterionellopsidaceae > Asterionellopsis > Asterionellopsis glacialis. The sequence goes on along the minus strand of WKLE02001372.1, from coordinate 2,072 downwards.
AATCTAACTCTGCCTTTTGCTATGCATCTCAAATTGCTGCAGTTAGTCATTAGCAAACATTGAATATGGGCATCAGTCTTGCTAAATTCAAGCGTGATCTCAAAGACAAGGGGTTTGTGCATATCCCTGGTCATCAGTACTATGCCCTCCTGCTTCATTTTGGAGCTCTCTCTCATGATCTTCAGAAGATTGAAGATGGACACATCCACAAGCATGTGGGACAAGATTGTGAAGAGATAATGTTTTTTGCCAGATTGCTTTTCACCAAGTACTCTTGACTGAGACTGGTGATGAAGCTCATGATGAAGCTGACGGAGAGCTGAACAACCCTCACATGGACATGGGTCTCAAATCATCCCTGAACTCCTTGAACCATACCTTGGCAAGTATCTTTGAGACTGACTCTGACTCATCTGATGATGAGGAAGACGACAAAGAGAAGAAGGATGGTGAAGAGAAAGCTGCTTCTCTGCCAGTAAGAGGCCTCATCAGGAAGAACAGTGACCTCTCTCTAGCAGGATGTGAGAGTGTTACGAGCCTCTCCGATACTGAGATCTGTTCTGATGCTGGTGCAAAGGTCTACTTTGAGAGATCTGGCCCAAGAAGGTGGAATATGCCTCCCTTTGAGTATGCCAACAGCTCAGTGCCTGGCGCAATCGCTCGCATTTTGGATCATCTTCAACCAGACATGCATGATGATCAAGGAGGTACCATCAACACTGGATCCAATGTTATTATCAATGATCAACTTTTGATTGGTGTCAACAAGACTGTTGCCAATCAAGGTACTTCTGAGCCCACTCCTGAAGGAATCCATCAAGATGTGACCAAATCTCATCTGTAACTCTCATTGCGTGTTGCACGAGACAGAGGCTGTGAGAGTAGGATCTGGAAGCTTGATCAGTCCACAGCCAACTATGATTCACATGCTTTTGTCCAGCTTGACAAGGAATCAGATCTACCTGTCTTGGAAGGATTTTCTTGGGACAACTGCCTCTTCAACAAGGTGCTTGAGTCTCCTTGGGAGATGATCCTCTTCAACGACCGAATGGTGAAGCATGAAGTACATGGTTTTTTTGCTGAGGACAAAAGTAAGGCAAGTCACCGTGATGTGATCATCAACTTTATGTGCAAGCCGTTGTCCAATGGCATGGATGAGCATATGGTGAATGGTATGATGGAGAGTATCATTTAGAATTAGGTTAATCCTACATGTGTCAACCAGGCTGCCTGCAAGCAAGTAAGCTGCAATAATTGTACTCTAGGACTTAAAAATAAGGGGAGTTAAGAGTTAAGAGTAAATCTCGCATGCGTACATTGTCACCTATTGTCACTACTTCTTAGAGTCACTAGCTCAATCATTGTTGCCCAATCTAATCAAATATTCAGAGATAACACTTCAGGCTGCAAATAAGAGGCTGGTTATTAGTTACTTTAGTTGGCATCATCATCATCATACATATTCATATTATCATCAGTGCGTAAGATTTTCCTCCACACCGAGGCAAACAAAAAAAACAAAAAAACAAAAAAACAAGCCAATAAGATGAACTACTTTTCTGACCACAATAATAATAACACATCCTCCTCACTCTCAACTCTCCTCCTCCTATTGAGTGCCAGCCTAACAACCTCATATCTAATGTACAAATTCCTCCATCATCCTTGCTGTCCCAATTCACCCACATCGGCAACACCCACCAAAGTTGGCTTTTCATGCAAACACATCCCAAAAAATTTAGATGTCATTGTCATAGGCAGTGGCATGGGCGGTCTCACCACTGCCGCGCTACTTGCCAAACAAGGCTACAAAGTATTGGTATTGGAGCAGCACGATATAGCCGGGGGGAATTTTGCACACTTTTACCAAAAAGGGGTACAAGTTCAATATCGGATTGCATTATATAGGTGGAGATATCAGAAATGTTAATTGGAGTGTGCGGAAGCAGATTGACTATGTGACGGATGGTGGTGTGGAGTGGGAGAGGATGGATGAGGATTATAATGGCCATAACCACAAATATATGTATTAATGGCAACATGCATAAGGATATGGTCTTCAAAATTCCTGT
>WKLE02001366.1:17242-31856 GCA_014885115.2 Asterionellopsis glacialis | reverse complement strand
CCATTGTTGTCATGAAGAAAAATAGATGCAGAAGTTCTACGTGCATACCTCACTAAAAAAAAACTGAGTCATGCTAAATCCAACGTGCCTAATACATACATCAAAGTTTTTTGTATGCATTAGGTGCCTTCAATTCCCTTTTTCGGTTGATTGTTGTATTGATTTGCTTGCAGAACTTCTGCACAATGGAATCATGGTTGGAACCATATTTTTGTGTATGTTGCATTGCATGTTATTTGCAAGGGCAGTTCATACAATACAAAATGGCCTTTCTAGATCCAATCTGGAAAAACAGTCATTGAAAGGGAGGGATGGCATTTGAGGCCAACCCTTACTGTGTGACAAAAGCAAAACCAAAACCAAGCACAGACACCATTTTTGTTTTTGTTGTCCAAAATCGCCCCCTTACTGAATGAGGACAAAAACAAAAAATAATTGGTTATGAGTACAATTTCAGTTTTGTTTTTCAAAACCACTGAAAGCCAAATATTACAAAAGTGACCCCTTAGTTTTGTACTCGGGCAAGGTTGTGACAAAACTGACCATACTACCACTGTGGCACTCTTGCATAAAATCCATATCCCTATCTTAACTAAATATGCATAGGACTTTGTTGTATAACTGGACAACACGACAACACGATGACAACAATAAAACGGACAACAACTAAAATCAAAATCATGACTGTGACAAGAAGACAACAATAAACCTTTCATTTTGATGGTAGCTAATGATTTTGGTGGATCTACTGTCTTCTGTGTTGGTGTTTTATGTGGACATAGATGCAGATAACAAAGCAAAATCAAAAATTTTGTGGAAGAGTGTTTCATGATGATTGTAAAAACACTCAACAATAAACCAACTATTTTTTGGTCTCTTTATTTGTCATCTATTTGTATGATGCTTGGAAGATTGTTGTTTCTCATTTTTTACTCCGTCAAGTATAAAATGGTTGCGTCAATTGTCATGGTAGGTTGACCAAAATCAAATCCAAATTGCTAAAGGTACTGTACACACAGACATTAGGACTAGCAATAGCCATATGAATCCATACAGAATGAAGGACCAAGATAGACAGATTTTAAGTGAAGGAATCTGATTGGTGCAAGATGTTTTCTAACCCTGGAATTTTTGTTTTTGTTTTTGTCACACAGTAAAGGCCAAAATTTGGCCCTCTGCAAACAACCTCCTCCAAAATCCGGTGAGGTTGTTTGCGGTAATGAGAAATTTGATTGCAGTAATACCAAAAAGCACAGGTGCCTATTTTCCTTAATTTACTTGTACAGTAGTAGTTTTTCACCAACACCACACTTTTATATGATGGATTTAGTTGTTGATGCCGATGACAATGATGTCAATGACATCATTTTTTTGGCATTCTTGTCACTTATTTTAGTGGGAGAGCAACTAACATCCCTCTCCCAAAGGATGCAGAGTTTGCTCTCCCTGCATATTAATGAAAAGTGTCATTCATGTAGAGCACTCTCTAGCAACACCAAATGTGTTCCTTGGTCACACTGGCTCAACCAAGTCGGTCCTCATCACTTCAAGCTCATGTTTTGGATGGAGGTGTCTGTTTTTGAAAAGCTTTGTAAGGTTGTTTGTAAGCAGATTGGCGAATCTACTTTTTGCTCTGAAGAATATCTCATGTCAAGAAAAGACAAACAATTCTGGACAAGCCTGTCAGCAATCATGACTGACCGAAACAGACAAAATACCATGACCAATTACCTCAAAAGTATGGACCATTCTTTTTTTCAGTCAATCCAATCGCGGTAATAAAAAACAGACTGACAGACTATTACCTCGACCATTACCACGACCCATTATTTATAATACATGGACTTTTGGTAAAAAAGAACGGATCTAAATCCAATTCGAAACCAGGTATTGGATTTTTAGAACATCCCTGCCCGCATGTCCAGTACCTGGGACTGGTTCTACTCACTACTTATACTATTCGATTAATTAATAATTATCTATTGAGTATGGAAAATAATGTAACACGGGGCACGGATGTGACGCCACAGAATTTCCAAAAAATAGAAATTGCGAACCCATCCTGCGTCAAAAAAAGAGAAAACACAATCTTGCCGTGTCAACACAACGTAACATTGAGCGCATTCTCTTCCTGCACGACCGAAGAAAAGTCCATTGCTGTAACTCTCTAGAGTAATCCAAAGCAAAGTCTTTTCTGCCTACCTCGTACAATCCTGGGCAATACTACAATATGATATCGTCTGCAATATTCTATTTAATTTATGCCATGTTTGCCATAGCTCAAACTGGATGTGTGTCAAAGAGCCTGGTACACACGATAAAAGCTTTTTCCTGGTTCCAGAGCAGTACTTGTATCTTTACAAAAAAGATTCACTTGATACTTGGCCGACTGGGATTGCTCATACTTACAATCGGTACTGGATTGGATAATATGCGTCATGTGTTTCAATGTATATATTGCATACTTTGGCCTCAAGATGCAATATTACCACTCTTTGAAAACCACAAAGCTGAAACACTCCTACTAGAAAATGATTATACTACTTCGCCACAATTATCATCGACTACAATTCTCTGGGATTATCACCATCAAAGTACATATCAGCAACATCACAATTTACAGCCTTTGCATTATTTGCGGCAATTCCTTTTAGCTTGTTCCTTTGGGCATTATGTCTTGACACCGATTGCTATGTTTTCCATTACACAATTACTAAATTGTTCTAGCCAAAACAAGAAGTTTTCATCCCACAACAACATCCTGTTATGGGGTAGTGGTGTTAATAACGAAAATGTGGAAAAATCATCATCTACAACTTTGGAAGGAACAACAGCTACAAAATCCGCGAGAACAGCAATAGCACCATCATCACAGGAACATAAAAATAATATTTTTTATTGTTCTCCGTTTACCTTCCCTGGTACCTACAATGATGGGAGTAGTTACTGCTTAGCGATTACTTCTGTACTTGTATTTGGTATGATGATGTTCCAATTCAACCAGTATATCAAAGGACCGGCTCGTCATCCAATTCAAATCAAATTGTTATCGGAGCACCAGCAGCAACAAGATTGTGATCATCCTCAAGCATCAAAATTCTACTCTCTCTCAATGTCTTTCTCAAGTGCTGAACACAGTATAAATGGAGCTTTGGGCATTATCTTCTGGCAAGTTTCTTTGATAGTTCTATTTGCCGTAATGTTGTTACAAGAATTCCCACGACAAAGCAAATTCAAACCAGTATTTTCAAATGTTGCACTACATCGACAAGAAAGGAAAATGAGCATTATAACTCTTGCCATATTATTGTTGATGAATGTTGGTTGTCTGTTGTGGCATGCCTTGCATCGTAACATGGTCAATCATTATTGTAGAGGTGATGAAGTAAGCCCCCTTAATTTCCTTTGTGATGGTGGTTGGTTGGCACCACCTATTGTATCGAATTTGATAGAGCAAATTTCCATACTGTCTCATGTTTGGTTAGACCATGTTGTAAATAATGATCATGCAACAGCAACTGAAAACTTCGAAAAACTTTTGGCAAGATCAACCGCTTCTATTACCACTGCTAGTAGTTTTGATGACGAAGATGAAGATTTCAAATCGAAGTGAATCATACTGTATTATACCTAGATATTTGAATCTTTACGTAAACAATAAGTAGTAAGTACTGTGGTTTTCTTTTCGTTTCGTGTAGCTTATACGCACACCACACGGACGCTACCAATGTTTTATGGTGTTTCCAATGTTAGGGTAATTTTGGGAAGTATAGAGGAAAGACCAAAACCAATGCCGTAGGCAGCACCTACACTTACAACTAATACCAAAACAGCTTCAAGACCAAATCCAAACCAATTAGAATCAAAGAATTGACTATGTAACACATTCATAAACAGAATATAGAAAGATAAGCAGAGTTCAACAGTTTTTTAGACGAGAAAATTGTTTGGGAAAAAGAGAAACAAAGTAGGCGTAGGGGATATGACGAATGATGGAACGATATACAGCGTTGCACATCTTCGCAACACATACCTTTTCCATATTCCCAATATCATCATAATGACAGAATTTATTGTAAATACCATACTTGGTGCAGATACTGTTACAGTATCTTCTGGCAATATCGCAACAACCCATAAATGAACCATACTTGGTACTATAGCAAAGAAAGAAAAGCTAATCATCATGATAAATCCTTCCTTACGACATTCTTTCATTTCATACATGACAGTCATTGATTCTGGATCATCGTCGTCATGATGCCGTTCATCAAATTTGCCATACGACCAATTTGTAAAACGACCAAACGCGCGTGGACTTTGTCCCGTATGTGGAGAATGCTGTTGTGGATGATGATGGTGTGGTTGGACTGTACCTGGATAGGCATATTCGTCACCACCATGATGGTCATCATCTCCACCACCACCAGCTCCTGCTATACCTAAAACACCTGTTGAATCATGGGTATGATGGGTTGATTGGATCATTATGCCACTTGTGCTTGTTCCGTGTACTAAATGATGTTCATTCAAGTCACCTAATGCATGTCCAGTCGTATCACCACCAATTAATGCACTTATGAATATATCAGGATATCCTTCAAGTGTATCTGCAATACTCATGGCATCAATTTTCAACATGCCCTTCGCCAAAAGCATATCAATTAGTTTTCCTTTGGATTCAGATCGTTGATTTTCAAATTGTACTTTTTCTTGACGACGTTCCTCAGCTTGTGCATTTACTAAAATGTGGGTGGACCATATATGACCCAATGCCATACATATCCCATCAGATGTACATGATGCTATAGTAAATATAACAATAATACACCATTGAAGTAGTGTATCTGTAGGTGGTATTATGCTATTAGTAGTAGTACCGGCTGATGTGTTTACAAATATAAATCCATTTTTTGCCATACCTGCAAATGCAGCAGCTATAGATGCACCTGTTAACATCCCATCAATAGCACCAAAACAAAAGGAACGATACAAATTTTCAGACCACCATGATGCAAACGATGAGAAACACTTGGTGCAACACCAACAGCACTTGGATGATGATGATGATTTTTGAAGTAATGGATGTTGTTGACCGTCGGCAATGAATGGATTATGATAATCTGGATTGCCATAATGAAATTGATGTTGTTGTTGTTGTTGTGAAGGATTTAATTCTAATGTTGCTCCATATCCTCCTCCTTCCTGTACAGGTGGCATTATAATAGGAGCTGGTTGTTGTTCTGCAGGCATTTGTGCAAAACGTTCCTGCCCTTGTTGATATACATGTGCATTAGGAAAATACATGTGACCACGTCCAACACCTGAAGTTTCATTATTGTTGCCATTATTACGATTGTTGTCGGTGTTGTTAGATGACGACGAGTCATCGTTGACGTTGGCAGTGGGTTCTTTCATAATTTTCTCTCTTCTAGAATGAGGTATTGTATACGCCTTCCAAGTTTAGGTAGACTATAATGATTTTGATATTTCCGCTCCAAACATATATTTCATAAGCCGGATAGATTGACAGTCTTCTATACAAAAATCATAGACAATGGAAGTCTCAGGACATGAACCTTCGCTTTTTGTTCTTTTTTGTGCTTCACTCAATGTCCGAAGTGTATGGGATGATTACTTATCGCCTGATGCACTTTCGCAAATGTGTAGTCTGTGTGACTAGGAAATCACACTTTTGGTTTGCCTCTTTTGCTTACAAGCTGTCAGCCTGCACACTTTCTTCTACCACGGGCACGACCGGGATGGGAACGAACAAGATCTGTTGCAAAAGTTCTCTTTGCTGGTGTGAGTTGACTGATGATCTGTGATGGGATAGGATGGGATCTTGATCAGTGATTGATCTGTGCGCTTCAGTGTCCTCCTTGAACATCACGACTGACGCACGCACCAATATCTCCATCCAATATGAGCCAGCGACAATCATCCTCATATTATTATCACTAATTCTAATATGTTTGAAACACGATTCGTTCGAATCTGTTTGGCCTAGTTGAGTTGTTCCCTCTAACCCTTTACAGCAATGAGAAATAACACGTACGTATGTGGATTCTTGTGCTTGAGTTGGATCTTCTCGCGTATTTTTCAAGCGCGCGCCATGTGACATCTTCTTTTTCACGTACTTGGGAGTGGCGTTGAAGGCGAAGAATCTTTGTACTTTTTACGTCATGAGGCATCAGAGGAAAAAGAGGCAGAAGGCCCCAACCAAGAAACTGCAATTACAGATTCTTGTTTCCGTACATTTGTCTTTTAGTAGTTGTCACCATGATGAAGATTCCGTTCGCCCTTCTTTTCTTGAGCATGGGCAGCTCCATGGCTGGCGCATTTATGGTTTCACCTCCAAAGTCTTCTTCGCGATACTCGACAAACTTGTCAATGATGTACGAATCAGTTGAAGCTGCTATTGAGGAAGCACAAAGAATTTGTGCTATTGACCCTGCCAGTCAAGAATGTCGTGTTGCATGGGATGTTGTAGAAGAATTAGAAGCTGCTGATAGTCATAGAGGACAAGTTCAACCGCAACCTCATGCTCCAACCGATATTGAATACACAGCTCTCATGTCAAGCTTTGATATTTTGGTAAAGAAAATTGATGGAAAAATGGATCAACTTAAGGCTACAACTGTGAAATTACACGAATTAGGAGCAACAGATCCAGCAATGGAAGAATTATATTCACGTGCTGATGAGATGCAACAAGCCTTGGCCAATGTCCGAGCAAACTTGAATCGGTATTAGAGACAAGAAAATTCGTAATTAGAGTGTTAAAAAAAACAAAAAAAAAACAACCAAAACAAAAAATCCAGTCCTCCCTCAAACCGAATACCATACAGTCGGTAGCGTGTCATGTCTGTCAAGGTTTTATTCTCTTGATAAATAAATTTCCACTTTGCAATGAATTTTTAAAAAGTGCGTCCAACCCACAACCATATTTTGTTTTTGTTTCGTCTCCAGTTTATCATGTCTCGTTTCTTAGACACAGACGGCTCTCTGTACACACACAAACAATTGAACAATTGTTCAAAGACTACATCCAGCACTTACAAACTAGATTGCGTAGTTCTAAAGACGCCTAGACTAATAGTTCTTTTTAAAAACATGTTAGTAAACTCACTTTTTACAATTAGAATGTTGGCATTATCCCCCATAAAAAGGTTTGATTGCCGTAGGACACTGGCTCGCTGGCCCGTCATATTATTTGATTCATAGAACACATGTCTCCAGCAGCTATCCACTGTTTGTACCGATTCGTATGGGGGCAGTGTATAATAGAACTGACCGCTGGTATGACCATTCTCACCAATGTGGTAACTTGCATGTGAGGCATTCAAAAATCTTACACTTTCTATTGGTAACTACAGAAGATTCAACTCTTCACAATAGTATAGAGTACTAAGAATCAACAGATTTAGATGATTTGCTCTTGTCTAGAGCAATTGTATAGTTTAAAAAAAGCTTTGCCTCGATACAATCTTTTGTCAATCAGTCTAGAGATACTGACTATGGTCTTGCGAAACTCATGAGACTTCCAAATCACTACCGCAGAAATGTAAACATTTACTCCCCCCCCTCCCAACTCTCTGTCTGTTTCTAGTAGAACTTTTCTCTAGTTTTTCACCAGAGTAAAAAAAAAGTAGAAATACATTGTTGATATTATCCGAAATGAACAGAACCTTTTTGTATTTTCCCTCTAGAGACATGATATTTCATGAAATCAAAAAATCAATATTTTCTAGAGTTTGAGAAGCTGTTTGAAGACTACAGTCATGGTAAGCTGTATTGCTTCTATTTTACCAAGAGCAAACCTTTTTTTTTGAAAACTGTACGGTGGTATTTTTTTTTATAAAATGAATCTTCTACACGCAAGTCTCCAGGAACTTGAAGACTGGAGATAACCAAAAAGAGTACCAGGTACGAGTAGTATTTATGGTTTCTCTTCTTTCTTCCGTTGGAATATTCCTCGAGTGTGATAGGTCCTACAATATGTCCGCTATACTACCTACCTGGTACCACGTACCGTATTTCCTAACTTTTCTCTAGTACCTACCTAAGATATAGCACGTGTTGGTCCTGTGTACCAGACAGGTACAGTACCACATTATGCATTATGAACCGAACGACCACAGCAGCAGGAACACATTATTATCAAGAAAAGGCGGAGCAATAAACAAACAATGAGAGCGCTTATATATTGTGATTTATATAATAGATTTTTATATGCAATAAAAATTTTATAAATAGGAGTACTGTACTTTTCCTCGTGGTACTTTGTCTCGTTTCACATTTAATATACTTGCGTTCGAAATGAAAGTGAAAATACAATTTTTTGGATGGGTGTTACATAGTAGAGCGAGCGTTACATGGAATACAGGTCCTCAGATTTGAATGATTGGATGCTGCGTTCAATTTTCAAATTTCAACGCTTATCATCTGTGATGAGCATCCAAGTCTCTTGCCAAAATTTTTGTCACAAAGACGTTGCCCGGGGCATCTACCTCTACACCCCGTGGAGATAGATGAAATATATATATCCTTTGCAGATAAATCAAACTTACAGAAGTCAAGCTAGTATTTGTTGACCTTGTCATTAGATCAGAAGACTTACAACCTCAGCATCCGTTTTCAATTTTCAAAGATGGGAATTTCAAAACTCATCATCAGTTTAGCAACTTTATTTACATTATTTCTCGTGACTCCAACATCGGGCTTCAACCATTTTAAAAAAGACAAAAATGCAAAGAATGGTGTCGACGATGGTGGGCGCAAATTAAATTTAAAGAAGAAAAGAGGCGTCCGCGGGGAAATCAGTAAGAGAACTAATATTGAGGGAGGGAACACAGCAAGAAGGAATTTAGGAAGTAAAGGTTCTAAAGATAGCGCCGGTAAAGGTAGCTCCCATCAATGTGTATATCTAGGTCTTTTAACCTATTATGACGATATCGAAAGCGAATCAACTGATGGGGGTGCAAGAGACAGTATAGATGTCTATGATGCAGACAGCCATGCACTCGTCGGCTTACTCCAATGCAGCTATGTGCAGGTACCTGAAACAGACAAGTTCCCTCAAGATGATAGTATTGGACACTGTATTTACAACTTTGATATGAATGAAAAAGATAACCTCTTTGACTCTCAGATAAGTCTTTCAAGCTCGGACCGAGGTTATTATAATATGGTCACAAGTGGATCTGGGCGTTATGCATGTGCAAGCGGGCACGAAGAGCTTGAGTTTAGCGACGACAAAATCCTAATATCAAAGTTGACTATTTGCAATACTTGTGCTGATGAGTACTGGTATGTGTAATAGTGAAGATTTCTTACAAGGAAATGAGAGGATCGATACGAAAACGAGGGAAAAAATGTAAATCTATAAAATGTATCGACAGAATACTTTTGCGAAACCTATATTTTATGCATCTGGTTTGGTTTCAGTTAAATACAATAACAGTAGACCACTGAGTGTCCCAACACATTGTGGTACATAGTAAAAAAGAAACTGAAACTTCTTCAAAGAATGCATTCAACTCTTCGCTGAAGATTAAAAAGAGCATGCCTGAACCTTTCATAGGACTATGTGTCATACCTTTGGTAGCAAATTTTGATCCATACAGAACAGTACAGTCAGTGCCTGGTGATTTTTCTGCACTTACCGAACACCTTGTCAGGTTTCTTGCGACTGTATGAGCATGTACTTTAGGACTAGACTAGTCCTAGTCTACCAGAACAGAAAGACCCCTCATTACCCGAAAAATGTACTTAATCTCTAATATCTATATATTTTGATTCCAATATTAGGGTTATTCTAAAAATATAACGGGAGAGAACACGCAGAGATATAGATGATGTCAGATGCAGCTGGCTGAGGAGGTTGGAAGTCTGTATAAGGTCCTATCTATGCCGAATAGTAAAAAAGGTTTCTTTCAATTTTGTGTATCTTTTAAAAATGTTCTTTACTTTGATTCTATAATATAATATTTGGATATCAATAATACAGTGCTCGCAAATTTTTGTAAGAAGTACTATGAATTCAAGTTTTATAAATAAGCGTAAGCTTTTTTTCCTTCGCAAGCTGTGGAAATTATTATTATTATTTTTTGTGCATGCATTGAATAATACTGCTGACTGTGCCACAATAATTATAATAGTACGATTTGAATCGCACAATCGTTTCTCATTTTGTAGCAAACGAAGAGACAAAGCAAAGAAAAGCAGTTTCTTCACACCCGTTCCAAAAAAATACAAAGGCACACAATACTGTAAAAAAATGAAAAGGTCTCTTCGTCAACGAAAGCAAACCACAACAAGACCACCAATAAGGAATGGCAATCCAGAAGAAATGTTTTTGGATGAAACTGTTCAATCAGATGTCATTCAACAATTACGATTGGAAGCGCAAGAATTAGAAAGTCATATGAATCGTGCCATGAAAATCGCAGCCATGTTGCTGATTGCGGGTTTCTGGACCATGATTTTTGCATTTCCTAGTGAATATAAATGGCGCTATATTTTGCATGGTATCTATGCTTCCATTCTTGTAATCGAAGTGTCATTTAACACCTTCAATACATCTTTACTGTCAGCGACCACGCGTCTTTCATTACAAGCCATTGCTTGGATTTTTGCAATAATATTTCCACTACTGTCGATATTAACTTTAGGTGTAATCAAAGGCGGTGGTAACTCGGAAAATACGGAAGCAACAGCGTCAGAGGAATTTCCTGCTCAACATGTTGCCATAACGGCAGGGAATGTGTTTATGCTTTTGATATCTTACATTATCAGACAAGATACACAATCAACAAACAAAGATTTAGAGGAACTGGAAAAGAAAAAGTATGACTACAAAAGTTTGTAATGAGACACATATATATAATTTTAAAAGTATTAATGAGAATACATTCTATATATTTCTATGATACGTATACCCTTATTCTCTGTAATACTGTTTCCCTTACAGTATATTTTCAGATATAGCGTTTTGTTGTTCACCACCATTATCACCATCCATATTACTACCATCTTCATTCACCCAAAATGTTTCCATTGAACCTTTACCTTTGATATACAATGGACCTCTTGGATTTAATTTGACTTCAGGCCATTGTTGTTGAAGTAAGGAGGCAGAACGATCTGAACACTGGATACGATTACATTCAGAATTAGATTCCATACGTGATGCAACATTCACCGTGTCACCGAATATGGTATATTTGGGTGTACGCGTCCCCACAACATTGGCAATTATTGGACCTGTATGAAATCCAATACGTACAGGTGCAAACCCCCTGGAGGGGTCATCTTCGTCAATCAATGTATCACTAGAGGCTACATTGAGAACATCTATAGCAAATTGTGCCATACGCTTCACATGGTCCTCATCCTGTTCTTCAGCTAGGTTTGTAACTGACATGTATATATCACCAATAGTTTCAATTTTGAATACTCCATGCTTGGATGCCAATTCATCGATTTTTCCATACAAACGATCCAATAAATCGGTTACCTTGACTACATCCATGGTTGAACACAGAGCTTCAAAGTCAACTAATTGTGAAAAGAATACAGTGACACAATCACGTGAATCTGGTTCTACCTTTCGTCCATCTCGCAAAGCTTCCGCAATGTGTTTGGGGAAAACCTCTGATAGCAATTCTTCATTCCTTAACGCCTTGGACGTATGCTTACTTCGTTGTGCCCTTGAACGGAAAGAAAAATCTTTATACCCAGGTTCAACAGATTTCACTTCAAAACGTTTCAGACGTAAATCCAATTCAGATGATGATAAGCGTTGTTCAGGTTTAGGATGAACACAATCTGTCATGAGATTCATAATTTGGGTTGGGCATCCCATGGGAATGGGTGGGCGTTTGTTCACCTTGGGATCCATTACCAATTGCAATACATGTTGGTGATTTTCACCCTCATACGGGTCCTTGCGAGAATATACTTCGTACAACATAATACCAAAAGAATATATATCTGATGCAGCTGTATTCTCACTCTCACCACGTAACAGTTCAGGTGCCATCCACAAGGGCGTACCCGTCGCACCTACTCGTCGTTTCTGCGACAAACCAAAGTCAGCGACCTTGGCACGGAACTTATCATCTACCAAAACATTCTGTGCCTTCAAATCACCATGGATGCATTGAGGTTGTGCTGAATGGAGGAAACGGATACCTTGGGCGACATCTCTTAAAATAGGCAAGATAATCTCTCCATCCAACATCATGGATTCATTGTGAAGTATGTCGTACAACGATCCGTGATTCATGTACTCCATAACTAACATGGGTTCGTGTTTCTTTTCAATGACAGCACCCATGACTGTTGTAATGCACGGATGTCGCAACTTTGCTAGATGACGCATTTCAGCAATGAAATCTGCCTTCAAAATGGAATAATCATCGGATGATCTAAACGCTAACCGATTTTGTAGAGTGGCACGAAAGTTCATGATACTCTTGCTACCAAATGCACCAGACATGGTGCCAGACATCATTGCACCAGATGTCATTCCAAAGTTATTGTCTGACTTCGCTGTCACTCCAGGAACACTTACTCCCTTATCTCCGTTGCCTTCTTTGGAGGTTCCTACTTGTGGTGGTGTGATTATACTTCTTCGAGTTGAATATCCCACTGCAGTTTTAGGCATCACAAGAGCAGGATCATCCACATTTGTTGAACCTGCTGATTGAACTGATCCTCTTCGATGATTTGAAGAACTCGTGGATTGAATTGATCCTCTTCGGTGATTTGAAGAACTTGTGGATTGAATTGATCCTCTTCGATTATTTGAAGAATTCACGGATTGAATAGATCCTCTTCGGGAATGTCCACCATTTCCCAATGCACTGCCTTGTCTCGTCAGTGGTGACGAACGATTTTCATCAGATTCAGAGGAACCAGATCGGAGAAACGAGCTTCTTCTTTTATGCCTAGAACTATTGGTACTATCAAAGTCAAAGAAACTCGCCCTCCTTGAATCAAGCCTGGTAAAGGATGCCGAACGCTTAGGTGTCTTCCTATTGCTACCCTCACTTTCACTGTTGATGTTGCTACTGCTCGTGACATTTATTTCCTCTTCCATTGCGGAAAGATTTGAATCGCCCTTTCCAAGAATTGAATATCTCTCATCAATCTCTGCCATAGTAGTAGACATAGTCCCTTGACTATCTCTCTTATCCATACTTTTTGGTGGGATTACTCGTTTTACAGCAACTTCTGTTCCTCTGTATTCTGCTAACAAGACAAGTCCGAATGTACCACGACCTACGATTTCAGGGGGATCAGTAAAGCAAAGTTCTTCTGGTTGGACAGACCATACTGAGTCAGCTTGTTTGCGCTTCTTATTAATGTACAGAAAGATCCCCAAACCGGTCAAAATGAGTATTGGAAGAATTATAGATGGAAATAGAATTTTATGAGCGACACACTTGTCACCAATCTGACTCGAGGATTCGTCACAAATACATTGGCCAAAGCTATCAGGTTCTGTCAGAGTACTACCTGTAATTTCTTCACAGTTAGGTTCGTCGACTTGTAATCGAATAGGACTTTCTGGAATTTGTTTTCCGTTCGCAAAGATTTGCAAAATTTTAGTTCCTACCAGACTACCAATCGTTGGAATGACAAATTCATAGGTATGGTTTGTGCCTGGAACAAGTGTTGCAGTCAAATCACGTGAAACGTCACCTTCCCATAACCTGATCGTCAAATGAAGTCCTTCTCGCTTCTTGTTATCGACTGCCCTAAATGTAATAGAACTTCGCTGTTGTACTTTGCCACACACGCTAAATCGTCCACAACCACCACTGCTATCTTCTTCGCTAATGGACGAAGTTACTCGTAATCCATTTTCTTGATACAAGGGAAAGACATCAATATCATATGCCTTAACACATGGTTTGCAAACGCATTGGTGGCCGTCTTTACATGCCAATCCTGCTTGATCACATCCTGTCATGACATCTTGCAATGTTTTCCGAAAGTGACCAGATGGACAAACAATAGCATCATAAATTTCTTTGCTTCGTACGCATCGATATGAACCAGTTTCCAGATCTTTGGAAATGAATCCTGTTTCTTCTTGCATATTCCGTAATTGCATATAACTCAAGGTCGATCTCCAACCTGCATACCTTCCTTGTAACTTAGCATGGTAAGCTGTCAGCGCCAATTCAGTTGTTGTGTCGCATCGTTTGTAGTCCGTCGGGTCTAGACTAGCAACGCACTCTATATAACATTCCTTGCTTTCAAGATCATCGTCATCGCTGGCAATAGTGCAACCAGTTCTTTGCAAACATTCGTCAAGGATACCACCGACAAACGCATGATCATCTAGTTGTAGCAAAGCTGTTTGGAGTGCTTTCCCAACCTCATCAGGAACATGAGTGAGGGCTGCAACATTCCATTCGGCATATAGTGGGGTGGACGATTCAAAAGGAAACTTCGTGCCATCTATTTGTAAATCATTCTTGGTATTGATAATTTTCAATAAGGATTTATCAATAAATTCACCACTAACGGGATCTTTAGTTCGTTCCAATTGATCTGTTCGAACAAATCCTATATCAAAGTCACCATTTAAAACACC
>WKLE02001366.1:5516-17183 GCA_014885115.2 Asterionellopsis glacialis | reverse complement strand
AGCCCCACTTTTGCCAATTCACGAAATTGCATTTGACCACTACCTAATCCACTTATGGAAGCGCAAGCCACTATTTGATCACGTATATCTTCTAGAGACTGTATATCAGACCGATTAGCTTGTGTAAAGATAACACCACCAAACTTTGTTAAGTGATATTCTTGTCCACCCACCAATCGACGGCTTATTTGTGAAACTAACGAATTAGCACCGTATTCAGATTCAATACATGAAAATGCCGAAGGGTTTACATAAATGAAATCAACTTGTTTGGTTTCAACATAGGTAAAGAGCGATATAAAATCTAATGGTACCATTTCAAATTTTATTGGTGGATCAAATTTGGGTCCTAACGACAATGTTAGATACTTCGAAAATGTTGTATCGAATTCTTCTTTGGCTGCGTCAAATCCGCGGATAGCTAGAACGCCTACTCTAAAAGTTGGAGTATAATTAGTGCTATTGCCGTCGAATGTAAGATTGTTGCTCCATAGATTGACTGAAGTTGGTTGGATACAATCCATCGATGAAGACAATGACGACTGAGCATTACTCACACTAGCAATGCATCCTAGTAGACAAACGATATCGAGACAGAGCTTCAATGCAAAATTTGCTCTGCTAAACGATGGATGCATTTTTGTAGCACGGCGTTGTCTGTGGTTTTGTAAGCTTCGTCTTCTTGTTAGTGTCATCATTCTCTACTATCTTTATTATTCCGTTTAAACAAGAGTTGAGAACGAGATGATAACTATTTATTACAGTCGATCGTGTATCGATCTGAGTTTTTTTCTCCTATTAATATTATTTCTCTTCTTGGTAGGGTCTTGATTAACAACCAACTAGAGGACCTACTCATAGGAACGTAGTAGGTACGTAACTGACCCTCGGAGTAAGTACCTGCTTGCGGTACGGCATTCGAGATGCACGATTCTTATATATATATTATTTCAATTAGTACTGTATTGCCCTGGACCCAATTTCAATGTGATTATAGAAAATAATGGAATCGCGAACCGAAATATTAAAAAATATTCTGAGGCTTTTCTACATACGCTATTGATTAAGTTGCAATTATAGGTCCGATATTTATTATTCCGGACAAACTCTAGTCATTATTATGACTCTATGTCTAAAACCAAATATTATTTGACCCTGAATAACAAACTATTGTGAACGCATGCTGACGCTACACTACCATCCATTCGGAATATTTTTGTCCCACATTGGACGTCAGCATTTGCTTGAAAATAATATAAAAAAATCACTTAAGTGTTAATCGTGATAATGAATTTCTAGTTGAAGCCGAACTCCACTCTTAATTAGCTTTCAGCAATAGGTTTATTCCCCGAAATGCAGTTTCATGCATGACGTAGAGTGTGCCCCACTTTTTCAAGAATCCAATACCGGTACGACAAAGAAATTCTTAGACAAATCAAATTTGGGCAGCCAAATGACCTGATCTGCTCTAGAGAACTACTCTAACTATTCAATATCCAGATCAATATCAACAGACATGATTTTATTGATTGAAGCACCAGAAGAGATATTGTAATTTTGAATATGTTAAGCTAATATGATAAACGTTTAATCACAATATGGAGTCTTCAGGTTTCCTTGGAATAGTTTGTTTGGATTCTTGTTTACTGAAAAAATATAACTCGCAACAAAAATTATATACTATTAAACACTTATGATTTTTCTGTTCATCTGTTAATCATGCAATATGCATCGGCATTTATTTTTTAAAGGCTTGTTTTCTTTTTTAAAAGGATACAGCTGTTGCTGAAGAAGAATAGACTTGTTGGCTTTGTGGGGGTGTTGTTGATGGTGACTTTGTAACAGGTGGGACTACATGATCACGCAATCCAGTATATAATGCTTCAGGTTTTTGTGACTTCAACTGCTCTAAACGTCCTGATGGAGAAATTCCTTCTTCGTAACCAATGCGATACAATTCTTGTATGCTAGTAGATAATTTTGTACACACCTTGGCATCATCTTGTGAATGATTCATTTGAAATTCCAAAGTACGCAACAATACAGGAAAAATATCTCTCCATGCACGTTCCGTCACTTCTTCCATCAACAAATACAGAGATTCACCATAGGAATCATGCGCTTCACGTGCACCATTCAATTTCAACTTGTTGCGTTCCCATTTTTCCAATTTACGCTTTCCCAAGCTTTTGCCCTTACTTTCGGCCAATTCCACTTCAGCATTCATTTTTTCAATTTTACTTCGGTAATGTTCAAGCTTTTCGATATGATCTTGAAATTCTCCCAACAAGGAATCAATTCTAGACGAAACAGTGGTAATCCATTTGTCCACGTAACTAACCAATTGTTCATCATATTGATCTGCATACATCTTGTTGAGTTTATAGGATGTTTGAACAATTGCAGCAAACGAATTTTCAATATCAAAAAATTCAGGTGGTGCAACTTTAATACTTGTATCACATTCAATTTCAGACATGGGGATCATAGCTGCAGTCTTGCTGCTGATATTGTTATTGGGAGGAGCAACATTTGTAGTTGTGAGCGTAGTTGCACAGTGGCCACTGTGACTACTGTTGCTGCCAGTACTGCTTTGACGACTCACGGGCCTGTTATTGTTAGCCAACATGGAAGATACAGTGGTAGATTCTTCTTGCATTTGTTGAACAACATGTTCTTCAGTTTCAGCAGTTTCTTCTTGTTCTACTTCCTCGTCTGATTCACTGATACCATCATGAGAAGACCCTTCTTTCTTATTATTGTTGTCATTATCCGAGCTAGATGCTGCGGAGGATGACGAAGAATGAGATGGGCTGATAACTTCTGTTTCATGGGTATCAACAGATTTAGACGTGGTAATTGGTGGTGGAGGAATCGAAGCCTTTTTCTTCACCACTGGGGGATTCACGTGTTGTTGTGCTTGTGCTTGAGCAGGCTGATACTGGTCAATAGTAGGTTCTACAAGTTTTACCTTGAATAAGGATGCCTTGACTTCATCCAGATTGACAACACCAGCTACCTTGTTAAGTGGTGTATCTGCCACAAACGCATCAAGACTTGTAGCAGTCTACGCAAATAGGCGAAAGGAGAAGCAAAGAGTACAGTTTGAGTGAAAGGCCTTGGATACGAATGGATTAATTGGTTCTTCAACTGTACCAAACATAATTGCACGAACGAATGCATATACACGTGAAAATTACCCCACATGCGATCAACCTAGCTCACCTGAATACGTTTTTCATTGAGCAATAACATTGCTTCATGTTGATCTTTGAGTTGCTGCAACAAATGTTTCATATTCTTTTGGAGTTGACGAAAATTCTTTTCGGCTGTATCAACATCAGCACCAATGTTTTGAGATGCCGCTGCATCCTTCATGGTTTCGGCTTTTGGTGTGGCTTTTGCGTGGGGAGAAGGCATCGTGTTGGTTCTGTTTCTTACGATGAGTATGGTTCCTTACTTTAACTAAAGAGAGAAGTCCTGGTGTAAATCAAAGCGATATCGATGTGCTGTTTGAATCAATCGTATGGTGATGACAACAAGTTAAAAAAATTATGATGCTTTTAAACTGAGAAAACACTCTTTCCCATACAAGAATTTGGAGATACGGGATTACTGCAGTTCTTACGCGGGGAGAATCATAGATTTTCTGTAACTTTTCTACTTGAGCTTACGGACATCTCTGCACTTTCAGAACAATACTTTGGTAGATGTTTGGTGGGATTGATTGACTGATTGATTGATTGTGAGGATGAAAGCGAATTTACCGCCAAAAAACACGAACCTAATGAGATGCTTTTTGATTTTTTGGGATAAATCTACTGTTCTGTAAACCCCTACTCTTTTTTGGTAAACCCATCCGCGATTGAGAGGATTGCAGGCTTGTCCGCGTGTAGAAGTCTACCAGTAGGCTACGAGAAGCAAATAACCTTCAAGTATCTTGATACCGGGATTTAAAAAAGAGGGGGGAGGGGGATAAAATCATTGACAGTAAACAGACGCAGTATCTGTTTCGGGCAACAAGGTTAAAGTTCAAGGCTGCTAACTAAGCGGCACTACCGTACGAGCTCTTCAAAGCCTCATCTTATCTTCTGGATGCGCCGCTAAGCCCCACTATGAACGCTCTTGAGTCCGAGCCCTACCATAACAACAAAAAGACACGACCTACAGGTAGGACTATGTTTAATTCATAGCATTTTGAAGGTTGACAATGTGCTAGGGGCACAATTGAAAAAGCGATAAAGAGGATCACATAAATGTTCTCTATGTACAGGTTTTGATTAATATTTCAAAAACTCTCCCTTTTTTACTTTTTCTCTTTTTTAAACTTTTTTGATACAATACTACAAATTTCTGCACTCGTCTCTCTGTGAAAGTGTTCAAAAACACATTATTGGGCGGCGCAAGTAGTAGACTAATATATGTATACATAAACTTCGGATAGAACCGGGGAAGGATGACGACTGGAAAAGAGAACCATGGTGGGTGTGATTCTCAGTTGGCGAAGGAATTATACTTGTTAATGGATGGTGTAAAGCTCCTTTCACCAGTGTAGAATGCTTCAGGTTTCTTAGTCCTGATAGTATTAATTCGACCATTGGATTCAATTCCATATTCCATACCAATGATTTCAAGTTCATCAAGTGCCTTGTCCATTCTGCTACAAACCTTGGCTTCATCTTTTGCATGGGTAACAATGAATTTCATGGTACGGAGCAGAACGGGGTAGAATTCCTTCCATGCTCGTTCAGTCACTTCTTCCAAAAGTAGGTAGAGTGATTCACCATATGAATCATGAGCCTCACGAGCACCATTCAACTTGAGCTTGTTACGTTCCCACTTTTGAGCCTTTCGTTTACTCAAGGAGCGGTCATTCTCATAGGCTCTATCAATATCAGCTGTAAGTTTATCAACCTTTTCTCGGTAATGGATAAGCTTATCTTGATGATCCAAGAATGCTAGGAGCAACGAATTGATACGTTCGGTTACCACCTTTTGCCAATCTTCGACATACTTAATAAGGAATGTGTACTCGTTATCAGCATAAAGCTGGGTGAGCTTGGTGCAGGTTAGAGTTGTAGCACCAAAGGAATCCTTGTCAGTGAAGGCGCTGTCGAGAGTGATCTCACCTACAGGAGCAGGATCTTCTCTTTCTTTCTTAGATGATTTTCCTTTTTTCTCTTTGTTATCCTTTTTCTCTTTTTTAGAAGATTTTTTGGTTTTCTTCTTGAGCGTGGTAGCCTTCTCCATCTCCTCTACTTCTGTTATAATTGAAGATACTCTTTCAAAGAAGGAAGTTCCAGTGATAGCTGACGCATCATCCTGGACTTCAGGCTGCATGTGATCATCACGAGCAGATGATGTAGACTCTTCCCTAATAGTCTTTACTCTGATTCCTTTCTTCTCGGATGGTTCTCTTGCTTCCTCCTCTTCTTCCTCCTCCTCTTCATCTTCTTCGCTATCACTGTCGAACATGGAACGCCCACCGTAATCATTTCTTGTTGATGATTTCTTACTTTTAGGACTTGCTTGCTTGCTGCTTGTTGGAGACTGTTCAGTCTGCTCTGTCTTTTCATCTTCTTCTACCACCTTTTCTAACAATGAATCAAATTTCGGTCTTTCAGTATTTGGAGCTAAAACAAATTCCTTATTCATTTCACCTTTGAGTTCCTCGAGTTTCTCGACTCCAGCAATCTTATGAAGAGGTGTGTTTGCTACCAGTGCTTCAAAGGAAATTGCTGTCTATTTGGGACAAAAAACAAAGAAAGAAAAACATGCAAATGTTATGAAAATCAGTGCGCCCAAATTAAACGAAACAATTGTGCATCTACAGTATCATAGTTTGTTACAAACAATCCTGCGCCTGGTTGGGTTCTATCATTTCTTACCTGGATACGCTTTTGATTCAAAAGAAGTGTTACTTGATGTTGTTCCTTCAAACTGATAAGAATTTCTGACAGATTACCTTGAAGTTCTCTAAACTTCTTTTCACTCTCTTCGATGTCATGAACAATTTGTTGACTTGTCATTACATCCTTTGGAACTTCCTTTACACCTTGGTCTTCAGCTTCCTCGACGGGTGGAGTAAAAAGTCGGGTTGTGGCATTTTTTGTTGTAGTTCCAAGTCGGGTTGTGGCGTTTTTTGTTGTCGTTCCAATCTTTTGAAACATCTCCTTTGCAGGTGACATTGGTCTTTGAACACCGCTCATGGAGTCGTGAATGTATTGTTGTGTTGTTATATTCTCTAGTTCGGCGATTCGATGTGTAAATGGGCAGCAGAAAAAGAACCAAAACACTTTAGAAATCTTCCTGAAAATATGAAGATTGTAATCTTGGACTTTCCATATTGATCATTTACAACATAAGTACGGTGCGTGCGGTCGAAAGAAGAATGCTACGTAGAGATTCTTATGTAGAGTACATATGATATCATAAATATGTATCTTTCTCAACGCTCAACGGTATTCTCAACCGATCTACAATGGGATATTACTTAAGATACAATTATATGATTGGATTAGGCGAGGTAGATTGAGATGCTACTATGTTTGTCTTCGAACCAATTCCCTCAATATTTATTCGTGTACGAATACATGTAAATATCGGTTGAGCGAAATGCGCGTCAGCCAACCGAAAGATACCTCGACGTTGAGAAAATCTTTATATATTTATAACGGTCCGAATAATTATATTGAATTTCAAATTTAATTTTTACAAACGTCTTGTATAGCAAAATCAATACGAGTGTAAGAGTATCCAGTGTCACATAATTTTCAACTTCTCTCAACGAAAAAAGTGCCGGTTTGGTTTTCTTGTGTTGATGTCTTGTTACAACATCATACAGTAGTCCTACAAAGCACAGAGACATAAAATCAATCTGCTAAAGTGTGGTTGTGTTTACGTTTTGGTGGAACTGCAGTACCCGCGGTTTCACACCACCAGCTTATTGCTAGTCCTGTTTCATTTTTTAACAACATTTGGTGATATCATACATCAATATCATCATAGCAATGAAGTCAAAAGCATTGAGAGAAAAGATTCTTCCTACGCACGTTTTGCGGAAGGATGAGAAAGCAAGTAGTAGTGATGTAAATAATACAAAAGACGAAAAACTAGGACGGAAGACATCTTCGCGAGGACGATCAGCATCACGTCCTCCACCAACACGGAATAATAGAGGTCGTAGATCATCGTCCGATACTATACATTCCGGTGAGGTTGAAACAGTAGTTGGAATACGCATTGTCATTACAGCGCTTGTTCTGTACGCTATACTCTTTTTGGTTACTATTTCAGGGTTAGCTTCAACATATTTCATGTACCCACTCTTCCCCATACAGGCAGATTGGTTGGACTGGTCGAATGCATGGGTTATTGGATGGATCATGAATTATTATGGAACATGTTTATGTTTTTGTGGTGTCGTTTTATCGGAAGAAAAACGAATGCGAGTAGGACTGGCATGGTGTATAGGTTTTTTAACATTGGGCTCACCAATAGCATGTATGTGGATGGTAGTTTGGTTAGCACGGCGAGCTGGTGGTAATTGGACACAATAAAAATCAAAGGAAGTCTTGGTTGGTTTCAAAGAAATGAATATTTATGTTTGTTGAAAAGTATGACTACTTTGGTGATTGGGAGAAGAGTTAACAATGATTCTTCTTCTTCAAATTGGTTTCGTTTTTGTTTATGTTTTATTATTTTTACATTATATGATGGGGGTGTCCCTCTATAGAGTCTTAATTGTTGGATAGCTCATATTATAATATTAGATTAGTAGAAAAAAATCTCTACAGAAAATTACAGTAAAGATACGTATTAATACCTGGTACTGTATCTGGGCAAGCTTTTGTTGTTGTAATTTGGGTCTGGTGGATATGACCCTGACCTCCTTTGATACGTTTGTTGTTCGTTTGGCTCTTCTTGGAATGTTCAGAGACACTCCTAAGAAACATGTATAGTATTTTCGATTAAAAAACCTTTAGGAGCATCGATATACAGTATTTGATAGGGATATCTCGATCGATCGGGTCTCAGAGACCCGCATACTGAAAAATCTCGAGACCTGGGCACCAACACGATGGTGATGAGAACCGCATAATGCATCAGAGTCACAGCAGATCGATGCAGATCTATTGAAATAAAGGTACACTTTGCATTCGAAAGATGACAGCAATGTAAGTGATATCTTTAGGTGAATGAATGCTCCAATTTTCTCTGATACATTTAAATCTTAAAAAGTAACTTTTTTGTGTGGTTTTGTTTGATGCATGGACTCTCTCCGTAGTAGTAGCAGCAGCGATTTAAAATACTCTGCTGGTAGTAGTAGCAGTGGGAGCGATGGTGGTGACAAAGAATTCTTTGTCTTGGAGACTGTACTTGTGGGTGGTTTTTTGTGTTTATTAATCCTAATAGGTATAGCCTCCATAATTTATCAATGTGAACGACTTTCTACAAAATTGAAGAATCGAAAAAGAAGAGATTTAGATCGACAACAACGGTATCGAAATAGAAAAGCCAAAATAAATGCAGCTAGTAAGAACAAGAAACATGCCTTGAATAGTTCACCAGAAGAATCATTACGATCAGCTCGTGGTAAAACACATCAAGAATTACAACAAGAACTAATATCGTTACAAAAAGTACAACTTGATACTGCACAACAATTATCACATTTGAAAAAACTTCTCCTCCTACAGCAACAGCAACAGCAGAAGGAACGAAGTGCTAATAATAACGACAAAGATGGCGAAGATGGCGATATTAATCCTTCTCCTACTGCATCAATGACAGCGATAGCAACAACTAATTCATCTATGTCAGCAGCAAGACGGAAGAATCAGAATGTCATGACACAGAGAAATGACTTCAATATAGAAAAGAAAAACAAAGATGAATGAGTCATGTCTTTTGTGACTGCGTGATTTGTAAAAAATATCTTGCTTGGGAGCAGTGGCTTGTACATCTACGAGAAGAAGAGTTACATCGATTGGCTATACCTCCCCCAAAATGAGATCTACAGAGACTTTGAAAGTATGAATTCAAAAAGTAGTTGTTAAATAGAAGCACAAAGGTTGGATTCCAATTGGAATCAAAATCTTTGTTTTTCTCATGATATGGTCGAGGCGTACCTCTCGCGATGGTAGGAAAACTCTATAATTGCAGCTAGCAGTCCCTAGTGTTTGTGGACGACCCTTGGTATAGAGAATGAGGATTTGAATTGTACAGCAAGTTAGTTCCAAATGTCAAATTGGCAGATATGGCTCTTCTAACAATGTCCCTGCAAGGCGAATAGTGTGTGGTGTAGTTTTCTCACCTGGTTCAACGAGCATTCTTGGACAAAATAATAGGTACAGAGGATGGGGTGTCAACACTATAGATCAAGCATGCGACTATAAAGTCAAGGAAGAAGTCCGCATGGCTGGATCTATTTTTTTATTCTGCAGTGTGATAAGATCGTGTTAGTTCCTGTAGTAAGGTAACAGATTTATAGTAAAACGCAATATAAACACATTGTTCCTTTTTTTTTTTTTTTTTTAGTTTGTATTATATAATGTCTACTACTGTATACGGATAGCTTAACTCAGTTCCAAGCTTCTCTACAGATATAGAATCATAGATCTGGATATGAAGACACTTTCTTTTAAAAGCACAAATCAGGTAATTTAAAATAACATTCCTTACATTATTGTGTACAGATCTCAATCACACCACTACTACATCCCAATCAGTCCCACCACCATAGATGTGAAGGGTGGGGGTGAGATGGGATGCATCTTACTTCAAATTGGTAGGTCCACTGCAAGCATTGCAACCAGATCCACCACAGTTCTCACAAGGCTTACTTGAACCACTGCAACCTGCACAGCCAGGTCCACTGCAGTTTGCACATGGCTTACCTAAACTACCACAAACTGTACAACCCGATCCAACACAGCTTGAGCAGAGCTCACTTGAACCACTTTTCCAATGAGGACAACGATCCTTGACAGGAACAGCGGCTAAGGCAGACTCAGCATGACTACCATCACAACCACCCCACGTAGGTTTGCCACAGGACTTGCATACTTCTTGTTCACACATGATTTTGTTGTGCTCCCTGAGACGATCGATGCACAGATTTTTCTTTCACACTTTTTATGTGGTAAAAAGAATACTCAAAAAGATTTTTTTCTTTGTATGTGACACCTGATTGAGCTTGGTACGAGTAACACCCTTGCGATATAACGTACCAGGTAATCTCTACGATACTGCAATTCGTCTGCCGGAACAATGTAAAAGATCAGTATGTTCATAAAATAGTATCAAAGTTAAAAATTCGAAATCTGCTTCAATGAGAATCCTGCAAATTGTGTGTAGCCGAAGAACACTAAAAATTTATACGTATTCAAAATCAGGATAACGAGACTTTCACACAGGAAAGCAAGGATTTTCGCCGCTGATGGTAACTCCAGGTACGTGAATTGAAGATACAATAATAGCCCTACTATGATGTACCAGGTAGCTTTTGAATCACCAATTTTTACCAGCAGGTACATGTAGTACAATTATGACGTTTGATAAAGTACCTGTACACTATCGCTTACCACGGATGATACTGTCTTGGGCTTCGCGATTCACGAAACAAGGTGTCTTCAATGCTTATCCATCAACCCACCAATCAGTTTTTCTCATCTCACAGTCAGTATTTAGTCCTACTGCAAAAAGTGAAGAGAGGTCTTAGCTGGTACATCAAGATGATACAGTAGATTTTTATTGAGATGTGCAGGCATGTCAAACTATAATTCGACTGGGAGAAATGCCGGAACTTCAAGCGACTTGAAGGATCATTATGTATTATGACATTGACGGACATCGTGTAAAAGGCAATATTATTTCTACTGGTGTCATGGTTCAATTATCTTGGTTTATCCCAGAGTTACCATGTCGGCAGTGTGCATTTTCATTTTCATATCAATAATATATATGTTGGCAATTTCCCGAAAGATTGCTTCAAAATAAAGAAAAGTAAGGAAGATTAGGTAAGGTAGAATTCCAGGCTGTCTTACGGAACAAACTCATTTCTTTTTTGTTTCAACCTTCAACAACATTTTGTGGAGTACGATTAATTTGATTTGAATGAAATCAATAAAGTGTCCCTTGTTTGGTTTGGGAAGAAAGACTAGATGAACATGTGCGGGGTGGGATTTCTCATTATTACAGGATAGTTGTTCATACATCTACATTTATAACGATAACAACCAATTGACATCTTATGTGAATACTATTAATTTTACTGTGTATGTCAATAGGTTTTGTATACTTTAGTGAAATTCAAAGATAACATCACTAGGAATTTAACAAGAATCTTCACCATCATGGTCACCAATCTTGCTGAATTTGAATTACTAAACACTTGCGACAGCTGTATACAGTAATTCAATACAAAGACAGTGTTTTCTTATTTCTTTTTGTTTAATTTTCTTATACAATTACTACTACTGTATACCCCAACTGGGTACCAAGCATAGATCTGGATATGAAGAAGCTTTTGGAACAAGCAAATACCAGGTAATGCCGTTGAAACGCCTTTACTACAACATTCCTTACATTATTGTGTACAGATCTCAATCACACCACTACTACATCCCAATCAGTCCCGCCACATCGTCTATCTAGACTAAATCA
>WKLE02001364.1:11594-35907 GCA_014885115.2 Asterionellopsis glacialis | reverse complement strand
ACTGCTACTGGTACTAAAATGTTCTACTCTAGGATTACCCCTAAAAGGAACAAGTACTAGTACCAGATCGAGGCATCACGCACGCTTCCAGCCGAGCGAGCCAGCCTTCCAGCTAAACGTATCGATCCTTCCTGCCTCCGTCGGTTTTTCCGGACGTCCGCGAGTATGTTTGTCTGTACTAATCTTATATCTTAATTTAGTGACCGCTCAACGTTTTTCGATTATTTCATTCTATTTGGCTGCGTAGGGATCTTTAATGTCGCGCCATTTTGATAAACTTTAGTTCTACTGGTATTTACAATTTGAAATATTTTATGTAGGAACTCCTACATTAGATGAAATATTGTGCAACCTCCCCCCCAAAGTCGAAAGGGACGACAACAACTAATCGTCCACCATCATCACAGCACAAAACAAATTCCTATCCCACCATCTCTTTTAACAAGAACGATAAGCCGTGGTACACGTAACCTAACAGAGTGTCATTCCTTTCTCTTTCCAAATTAGTTTTACATCCGAGAGAATCTTGTGAAGAAAAAGTACATTTCACTATTTCATAATGTCTTCGTCGATGACACTCCGTGTAGAACTCCTTGAGGCATTTTCCAGCGCTGGACTTACAAGTGTCAATCCAGATATTTTAGGAAAATGCCTAGCATTGGCATCGTCTCACCGTGTGTCTCCGACACAAATGGCAGAATCTTGGGAGGCTTATTCTCTCAATAAAAATGTCACAGAATTAACGGAAACTACCTTTCAACCCTTTCGAAATGCTGTCGTGAAGGATATGGAAAGTAGCGGTAGTAGTGCCCCCACCATGACGCCCTCCCCGTCCACTACAAAAGACGGCGCGGTTGTCACACGACGACCGGGCATGGGAAAACGACAAGTGCCTCCCAACATGGTGACACCTCCGCCTCCTCATAAACAATCACGAAATGATGGTAAATCGGCTGTGGATGCTGTAGCTCGTGGTAATGGATCACCAAGTCCTACATCTGCTGCTGCCACCGCTACAAAGCGTGTGACAACTATGCCAAAGTACAACGAACGTACCGATGTAGGCAAGGTCATTGTTTCCTACAACCCTCATAAACTTGAGGCATCCTCTGAAATTTCAGCTGAAACAGAAAGCCATCGTCGTTGTGTCATCAATAATCAATTTGATACTAATGTTTCCAAACCCTATCGCCATATGTTTACCACACTTGATGACCGTAGTAAGGCATTGGATCATCACCTTGTTACCATGGGTGAAGAAATTGCAAATCGATACAACATTGACAAGTCGTCATCCGCATCATCTGGAGAGGGCAGCAATGACAACAGCATTGCACCTCTTGAATCAGTCGGTATTCCTCGTCAAGACCTTGTCTGCTGCATCGGCCGGGTGTGCAATGAAGCTCATGAAGGCCGAATCAATGCTACAAGTGTTGTTTTAGAGGGATCACGTCATGGATCTGGAGGAGCTCGTGTAAATGTTGATTTATCTTTGTTGAAGGAAAAAAAGACAAGCTACAGTCTTTTCCCTGGACAAATTGTTGCTGTGGAGGGTATGAACAGCTCAGGACGTAAATTGGTAGCACATCGAATCTGTGAAGGTGCCGCTCATGTACCGAACCAATCCTCCGTTTCGGACTTGATGAAATTCCATCACGATGATGAGTATCAAGGTGGGAAACCGCTCAAGATTATAACCACATGTGGGCCCTACACAACTAGTGATAGTATGACCTTTGAGCCATTGTTGGATTTAATGCATGTTGTGCAAGCAGATAAACCTGATGTTGTTATTTTATGTGGACCCTTTGTTGATTTAAAACAAGAATTGATTCAATCAGGAAATACCATGTTGGAAGTGGAAGAGGAAGATGGAAGTAAAATTTTGGTACCCTACGAGATGTTCTTCGCCAACAAGGTTGCTGTCATGATGGAAGACTTATTCGAGAGTGACCCCGACTTGCAAACACAGTTTGTCTTGGTCCCCAGTCTCGATGATGCTAATGCTGAATGGGTGTAAGTACACAAAATGAAAGTATATAAGTCTGTTTGCTTTGTTGTGTGCTTCTGAGTGTCTAATGCCGTATAACTCCTTTGCAAATGATTCAAAATTAAAAAAATAACAGATACCCACAAGCACCTTTTGGAGATCGTCTCAAAGGTGGAGGAAAATCCCTCAAACTTCCTGGGGCAAATGGACTTGAATATGGTACGCTTGGACTACACCATATTGAGACATCTGCAGGTGGACGTACGAAAAAAAATAACACCTCCGAAAGTCGGGTACACTTGGTCTCGAATCCGTCAACCATTCAAGTGAATGAAGTGGTATTGGGTATTACATCCACAGATACCCTAATGCATATCAATACAGATGAAACCAGTGCCAACCTTGCACCAGGATCCCGTCTTGGACGGATCGCGCAACACTTATTGCAACAACGAAGTTACTATCCTCTATTCCCCCCATCACCTCAAGTAAACCTCGATTTGAAGAGAATGGATCAATGGAGTATGCCTCGTACACCTGATATTTTGATTGTCCCATCTAAATTGACGTGCTTTGCCCGTTCTGTATTGGACAGCACTGTGGTTCTCAACCCTGGCAGACTTACGAGGGAAACTACGGGAGGAAATTATGCAGTTATGGACATTCATCCTATGAAACGCGAAACATTGGAAAATGCTGGTGGATCTGACATTCAAATGGAACATCGTGTTCACGATCGTATTCGAGTAGATATCAAGCGTATTTGAATCCGTTTTCGTTTGGTTAAAGTTTGGGGTTCGGGATTTGATTCAAAACATTTCTTATTTAGAAAACATGTATAAACAAAATAGTAGCGGTACAGTTCGTTTGGTGAATACTTATTTTCCAGCATTTTACTTTGGACGTTTTGCCACTCTTACAATAATGAGTCCGAAAATTGCAAATACTGATACGCCGACCAACGTGCGATTTCTCCTCCTTGCATTTTTACGTGATTGAGCCTTTTCAGCACCCAAGACAAATACAGGTCGAAACTTATTCATTACTTCTTCAGCTTCATCAATAAGGTCTCTTTCAACGCTGAGTTCGTTTAGGGTTTCTAAAAAATGACCGACGAATATATCAAAGTGCTGCGTTGTCAATCCCATATCGAAAAATCTCTTGTGCTTATTTAGGATCAGTGCCGAAACGTCAAAGTTGTCAGGGAGTTTTCCAAATGTCACTGACATGAGATTCATAACATGCCATTTGAGAATGCCCATGTCTGTATGTTGGAAAAACGGCCATAAGACTTGGTCCCGTGCGAGACGATCGTAAAATTGATCAACAGCCTTATGCAAAATATCATGACCGCCAAGTCTACTCAACAGGGTGTGCTTTCGCTCGAGTGCTCCACTCTGAAGAACTTGCATTTCTGTGGTTTTGTAGGATAAAAATTCGGTTTTCTAAGGATGATAAGTAGGTAAAGGAGGTGGGGAAAAAGTGGAATATAATATGTTTCAGTGTAATAACAGCAAAGGAGCATAAACAACCAAATGCCACCAGAAATCAATTCAGGAATCATGTAAAACAAACAAAAAAAAATGCGAACCCTGATGATGGGAACTGGTTGAAGAGAAAAAATCTGCAGTAGGACTTCTACGTACGATTATGTACACAGGAAATTATTTACTATCATCAATCGGTACTTCGAGCTCCGATGAGCGCTCTGACGTCAGTTTCCTTTCACAAGTCTCTCGAAGACCATTGATCCTGATTGATTGCTGATTGATCGCTGATCTTTCTTCAGAGCACATCTAATAGAGGTCCTTATCTGTTACGAAACTCCAAGAGGCGACTAAAAGGTCCTCTACTAGAGTCCTACTGTAAAGTGCTCAACACTCAACACAGCGTTCTAACTGCAGAAAAGCGACATGACGAAATCGCCTATTTCTCTTCTGGTACTCCTTGCTGGCTTTTTCTCTCCAAAAGCGGAGGCATTTATCATCGGGCAGAATCACCATTTGAGCCACCGTCCGTTTTTGTCCTCCTCTACTTCAACGAGATGGGTATCAGCATTGAGCTCTACCTCGTCAGATGACGGCGTAATTGACTTGGGCGACGACGAATTTGAAGAGGTGGTAGAACCTGGGAAAATGCGAGTATCTGAAATAAAGGCTGAATTATCAATGAGAGGTATCAAGTTCGGTGATTGTTTTGACAAAGAATCTCTCGTGGAAAGGTTGGAAGAGGCACGAGCGTCGGGAAAGGCTGATCCAAAAATTCTCGACGAATTCAACAAGAAAAAGCTTGAAGAGAACTTCAGCGGGAAAAAACTAGAACTAAACGATGAAGAAATAGAAAACGTCGTTGCGAACGATGGTACTCTTCCTGGTGGCATGACACCTGATGAATTGCAAAAACTTATGAGCAATCCTGAAATTATGACCCTTCTCCAATCGACAAAAATGCAAGAAGCGATGAAACTCATGATGACTGGTGGCAGAGAAGACCTGGAAAAGGCAATGACCCGGGACCCTGAAATTCGTGAAGTGGTACAAAAACTCAATTCGGTCATGGGAGGGTCCATGTAACAAATAACGACCTAGGAACAAATCAAAGCACCAAACTGTTTATAAATTGTTTGGTGGCAAAATGTATCAGCTTCACTAATCAAAAGTAGACACTAAAGTACCAATATTGAATTAAAATCTTAGTCCAATGCTATAGGCCTCATGGTCATCAGAGGCCAAGAAGATTGTTTGAAAGCTTTGAATCCTCAACCAAGTTACTTCGTCCTTGTATTTTTTGTTGGTCGGACGTTTTTTAAGGCGCTATCTTTCTTGCGTTTTTTGCTACTCTGAATGCTTTGTTTTCTATTCAACCTTTTCACTTTATCATAATTGGGTGTTGTATCAATTTTGGGTCTTCGGGGATTAGCTGCGGGTCGTTTATTTCGTTTCAGATTTAGCATCCATTCAGGAACGTCGCAACCACTTTGTTTCATAACGTTCGCAATTGTTCGCAAATTGTCAAAATCGGCCTCCGTAAAAAGAGTAATGGCTTTACCCTGTCTGCCGGCACGTCCCGTTCGGCCGATACGATGAACATATGTAATACCCGAGGCTGGTAAATCGTAGTTGATCACCGTATTGACTGCGCGAAAATCAACTCCACGAGCAACAAGGTCTGTACAGATCAAGACCCATGTGTCACCCCTTCGAAACTTCGCTACGGCATTGTCACGTGCAGAACGAGATCGACCAGCATGGATGACATCGATATGCAAACCATCATAGAGCAGTTCTCCAAAAAGTGCTTGTGCACGTTCTTTGCTCTGTACAAATATAATTGTGGGTGGCTTGAGTTGGCCTCGTTGCGCCAGTTGCCGGATAGCAAGAAGTTTACCTTCCTCTCTACCCACGAACATTAATTCCTGATCAATGTCAAGATTAGCGCCTCCCGTAGTTCCTGGGGCAGCTATGGTTAAGTCGACAGGATTGCGCAATATGGATTCTGCTAGCGAACGGACTGTAGGAGTAACAGTTGCAGAAAAGAGAGCCCGAGTTGCCGTGGTTGGCAACGCACTGAATATAGCGTCCATTTGCAGAAGGAACGATTGTGTTTGCGACGATCCTGATGAGGGCACACCACCTCCGTTTGCTCGCTCTTGTTCTATTTGCTTTTTCCCCTTTTTGCTGGGTTTCTTTTGGTCTATTTCCTCGTCAGCCGAAGAAGAGTCGCTGTCACTGTCACTGTCTCCTTCGCTGTGTTGTCCTTTCTTCACATCATGTTTCCCGCTTGATGTCATTCCATCTTTAGCATCTAGAAGACGATCGGCTTCATCTAAAATAATTATACGAAGCGCTGTTAAATCGAGACCTTTTTCTAGAGAATCGACTAGTCGAAGTGGTGTTGTCACTAATACATCTAAGCCTTGTTTACCGCCTGCATTCCCGGCAACAATATTGGCTGCGTTTGATTTTGACAATAATGCTGATGTCAACCCACCAGGTTTACCCATACCAAGTCGTTCTACTTCTCGATGTAATTGAGCTGCAAGTTCTCTTGATGGAGCTACCAACAATGAGCGAATTTCTCCTTGATGGGATTCCTTCTTTTGTTTCTTTTTCTTCTTTTTTGACTTTTTATTATTATTGGATGATACATCATTACCATCGTCCTTGCTTTGTTGAGATGCGTAGAATACATCGTGGGGTGCACAACTCAGCAACAAAGATGGAACCACAAAGGCACCGGACTTTCCAGATCCTGTAGGAGCACATCCGATTAAATCTCGCCTTTCTAACAAAGTTGGCATAGCTTGCATTTGTATAGGCGTCGGCTCTTTCCACCTTCCAAGTTCTATATTTTGATTTAGAGCTCGTAAACCATTTTGAAATTGCGACTCACGAGTATTGTCCCACCACTTTGGCACAGAAAGATCACCAAAAGAAGACACCGGATCAGGAACATGTGGGTCGTGCTTGTTACCCAAGCGGATATTCATAGATCGTCGAAAAGCAGCAATTTGTTCTTTGTGAACTTGTTGCAGTTTTGCTTCAGACGTATCACGTTTTCCTGTACGATCGCGAGATGCTACATTTTTCTTCTGGTTGCTACTGCTACCGCCATCATCATCACTATCGTCCTTGTCTTTCTTAACATGCGACTGAATTAAGGCTGGGACTTGTGCGACAGCAGGTGGTTGCCTCTGGCGTTTCTTGACGCGCTTTGATTTGTCAATCCGTGCTGACGATGACAGCATATTGAAAAGGTCGTCCATTTTGTTATGTCGACCAGGAAAACTCTGTCGTTTCAAAGAAAGGAACAATCACACTTGTAGAACTAATTCTTTGCTTTGCAACAAGACTGTGAAGCCCACTGGATGTCGACCTTGTGGTTCTACTCATACCATCCGTGATTCCTCCAACGAGCGTTGACTTCAATAGCAGAAAGCTTCCTTCCAGATGCGCTTTTGGCGTACAATTTGAGATTGATTGGTGTTCAAGAAAAATTGCGCGACAAGTGCGCATTTCAATTGTTTATTTGATTTTCTCCCGGCGTCTCTCGGCATCAAGTTTTCTCGTTTCCCGCCAGAAGAGCTGTGCATAGAGTACGGTACGCAGCTCCAGTTCCTCTGGACTAGCAGGGCGCTGCAAGGGTCACGATTGAGACGACTCTTCACACCATATTCTTTTGAGGACAACTGTAACTCACTATTGATTTCCTATATTAAGTAAAACTAGAATTGTTTGCCAAAAAAAGTTGAACGTGGACCATATTGATAGCACATTGACGGTGAAATGGAGAGTGGTTAGATTGAGGGGTATTCAACTTTACATCAAACGAGCAATACAACGCTGGGATGTGGTTTTTCTTGTTCGAGATGAAGAGGTGTGTAGCAAATGACGAAGATATCAATAATTAATTGTCCAATCATGCAATATTAGTATGGTATACGAGAATTCAATTACTCGTAAAATGCATTAGAGCTGGACTAGCAATATTGCAATTGAATTGTACAATAATGGAATTAATTTTAGTATTGAATTTATTCCAATAACGTTCAAAATGATCACAACTTGACAGTGGTTCTCCGTCTTCGTTGTCTGTGGCCACGTGTCTCATACAAAATTGAGTTACTTCGGTCGTGCTTTTGCCCAGCCCGCGGTTGCTCTATTTTGTCTTCTGGTGGCACCTTACACAATTCTGGTTTTGCCCGTAAGAAGTAGTAAATCACTCCGGCCCTTTCATGTTCGTGAAGAAGTCGGCTATTGTACGACGCCAAAATATTAGACCACAGGGCTGTAGGGATGTCGTCATCTGCTAAAATTTGCCGGTGGCCAACCTTATTGAGAATCATATAATAGTCCGCCTCTTTTTGCCTTTCATTATCGCGATATGATGAAACACTCAAGTGCTGAATGTGAAAGTTACGACGTACTCCATTCACCAACGCCTGTTCTCCTCCTGATTTAAATGGATTCTGCTCGAGAAATACCTTTTGAAGTTTTCGATTGACTTTGAGCATTTTTCCTAACTTCCTGGCACCCTCATTTCCGATTTGGTTTTGACACAAGACCAAATTCGCCAATGTATTATTTTTGGTCAACCCGCTTGCAAGAAAATCAGAACTGGTGTCACATATAGCATTATGCTCCAAATCCAAATGATGCAGTTTATTGTTTGTCGATAACATATCTCCTATTGCTTTGGAACCCGATTCCCCAATATTATTATACTCTAAATCGAGTTGTTCTACAACATCGTTCCCTTTTAGTCCTTGACAAAGAGCAACCATGCCCTCGTTCCCAATGTCACAGTGCGGCAAACCAAGTGTTTTTAGAGCGCGGTTTGTCTTAAGCATCGATCCAAAGAATGCAGCCCCTTTGTCGCCTATTTGATCATTACATTTCAAGAATATTACTTTGAGTGCGACATTCTTTTGGAGCCCCTTAGCAAGCCATTCGCACCCTTCCACATCAATTCCAGTATCAGTGAGGTTCAAATTTTGAATATTCCCGTTGCGTTTTAGCATATTTCCAACGTGTTGGCATCCCTCGGTACCAACGGACACACCAGACATATCAAGGGTTTTGAGAGATCTATTTTGCTCTAAACAGGATACAAATCGTTGTACACCATATTCACCGAAAGGATTTGCCCCAACAGATAATTTCTGCAAATTTATTTTGGATCCGGTACAGAGAGCCTCTCCCAGAGCTACAATACCGGCGTCACCGAATTCATTATCGTTCACATCGAGCTCTTCCACAATACAACCCTCTTTAAAAGCCTCCGCGATCGCTGACATTCCGACATTTCCAATAAAATTACCGCGTAGTTCTACAAATTTGAGACATTGGTTCCTAGACTTCAATAGATTTCCAATAGCTTTGGCCCCATCGTCACGCACCGTATTGTGATCCAGCACCAAACTTTCGAGACATAAGTTATGTTTTAAACCTTTGCACAATTGAATGACACCAGCATCCATCAGAAAGTTCATGGCTAAATTGATACCCTTCAATTTCTTTTTCCGTCTGAGAAAACACCCGAGTGCTTTTGCTCCATCCGCGGAAATTGAATTTTTCCGCAAATCAATCCATTCCAAGGTGTTGTTATTTTTGAGTCCCGCAACCAAAGCTCTGACTCCTTCATCACCAATACTATTAAAGGCTAAATTTAGAATCTTCAGTCCTCGGTTGTGCTTCAATGAATTTCCCAATAGGCTAGCCCCCGGAGCTTCTAAAGAATTATCCTCCAAGCTTAGAGTTGCAATCGTAGCATTGATTTGAAGTAATCGGGCTAGGTCCTTGATGCTTTCGTCCGAAATATGGTTAGTCCCCAAATATATTTCTTTGAGATTTGTATTGGAAGCGAGTACCTTGCAGAGTTCAGCTAACCCACTATCTTGAATGCCGGCTCCTCTCAGACACACCGTATGAATCGTCGGGTCATTTTTAGTAAGGCGAGATAATAGATTTCGAAACCAAGGGGCATCGACAATGTTGGCTCGTTGCGAATTCGAACTAAAACT
Organism: Asterionellopsis glacialis; assembly: GCA_014885115.2. Classification (NCBI taxonomy): domain Eukaryota; phylum Bacillariophyta; class Plagiogrammaphyceae; order Rhaphoneidales; family Asterionellopsidaceae; genus Asterionellopsis; species Asterionellopsis glacialis. The sequence goes on along the minus strand of WKLE02001364.1, from coordinate 26,395 downwards.
TACACCCATCTATACCGTTTTTTAAAAATAAAAAACTTACCAGATACTACTATACGAGTACTTTAAAGGACGATGGAAAGAGGGTATATGAATAACAGTCTTTACTGAGACGTGTTTGTTGAGAATTTTTTTGACTCCGGTTACACTAGAGAAGATTGCCTTAGGTAAGATGTTGGTGAAGATTTTTTTCCGTTCTCAGGGCTTTGAAAATTGTCACGATCGAAAATACGCAAGAATAGGCGGCTGCCCGCCATTTTCTTGTTCAGAATAACAGAACTCTTGTGTAATTATTATAATACATGAAACATGAAGACTGGTGAGTCTGTCATTGATCTGTACTCTCTGTACTTCGTAGTATATTTGGTACCATCCTGGTAAGGTCAGTATGTAACTGGGACATAGGTAGCAATCTGTGTGATCTTCCTCTACCAGGTACCTGGTACGGGTACAGGTACAGGCACAGGTACAGGTAGACATGTACCTGGTACCTGGGGGTACGGTACCCCAGGTACACAGGTACAGGTTCAGTTGCCTGTGCAGTACCTGGTACTGTACCGTACCGCCTACCAGAGAAAAAGGTAAAAAAACATGAATGAAAAATAATACGGAAAACACTTCCGAGAATGACCGAAGAAACAAAAAATCATAATATTATAGGCTTATAACCCAATAAGGTTTAGTATTTACAACTCTAAACTAAAACCGGTACAAGCAAATTTGTAACTGTACTTACTATTTATTGTGTCTAATGCACCAGATACTGCATATATTTTTAATGAGACGTACTCTCTTCATATACATTATACTACATTTTACCCCTACGTACTACCGGTACATTTTGCCTCTTATTTTTGAGATTTTCATGCATCGGGTGGAGATAAATACGGAGGGAGAGAGACGTTAGTCAACAACAGAAAACAGAAAAATGTGAGAACAAAAGTTTTAAAAAAGTTTACTCAATTTAAGTTAGATATCATTTTTTTCATAATTGCTGTCGGTGCCTACAAATTCAAAATAAGACGTCGACATTCGGTAGAGACAAAAACCAAACGTAGCGCAATACAAACACATCATGATGTCAACAGTGAAGCTTTACCATCGAACTCAGTTTTGGGGTGATCAAATCCAATCTCGAAATCTACCATCGGATCGAAACCTTGGTTTTCCTGTCATCTGGACTCAAGCGATCATCAAGTCACCAAGCCTTTTTGCAAATCATCAGCAGCATCAGCCTTCACGTTGTCTTTCCGACGGCTCTTCATCGTCAATCTCAGCTTCTAAAAAAGAATTCTTAGGATGTTGTCGACGTCAAGGTCCTCGAGTCATTGAAATCAACGAACAGCATCTCCTTCAGAACCATAGAGGAGGCTGGGATTTATACCAGGTAGAGGAATTTCAAGGACGTCAACAGAATCATTTCTTTTACAAATTTGTTCTTGTACCCCAGCACAACCAGAATTATTCCTTTTCGAAATTTGCTCACCTGTGGAAACACATCGGAACGATTGATGCCTCCATGGCCCGTATGGATCTCGCTCACTTCCTTCAGCCGTACTTAGTAAATGAAAATGCATCTCCACTGATTAACATCACCGGTATTAATGGTGCGGCGAGTTTCCATGGAGATGAGCAAAATCCTACCATACACGCTCATGTAGGGATCGTCACTGACTGCATCAATGTAGGCCTTGGAGGACGAAAACAACATCATCACTTATACAAGGATGGGAAGGAGAAAAGGACAAAACAGGACAAAAAAGTTCCTCCTAAGCAAGATAATATCACTCGCGTAGATGTAGAAAGTACAAAAGACAACTGCTGCGTACGAGGACACCAGGACGGAAGGAAAAGAATGGGAAAGAAGTGTAACAGGATCCCTCTTGCTCAGCGAAATGAGTGAGCGTTTGAAATTCCCTAAAGCAAATTAGATGCTACGTAGAATTTATAGTTAATGCATAAACTAGACAATACGAGTTTTGCAATGAATGATTATCATTGTCGTGCCATAGCTCCAAAAAGGTACACTTATACTTGCATGGGCAGTTGAAGTTTCTTCTAATATAACTTTTCCTTCTTCATCTTTTGTTTAAGTCGTTGAACCACGATGAAACAAGTAGCCGCAACCACAAGGCCTGAGAACAGTGCTATTTTGCCCGCACGTGCGCCACCATCACGGTAAACCCGAACACCGACAGAAGATGACCAATATGGCTCGGTATACATGGCACTGACGCCTTCATCATCGTCCGATATAATAAAGCGTCCCGTGGAATTCATCGGCGCTGCTTCAAGAGCTTCGTCGAGGGCGATATGGTAGTGTGCTCTTGAACAGACACAAACGCCACTGCCTGAACAGACAGCGCTGTCTCCGTCCTCAGAGCAATAAGAAACATCAGAGCATGCGGATGAAGATTTCTTGCAAGAAATTAAGTCTTCGTCTTCACCATTACCATTCGATGTGGATCCACGTCCGATGAAGTCATCTAGCATGCCACGAATAGAGGATTCTAGAACAGATGGTCTCATGGAAAAGAAGTCCTTGTCATTTTTGCCATAATCTTCGCCCGTGTATGAACCATACCAAGAATCGCCTACCTGAACAAAGGGTTGTCCATTGTTGATGTCATATACACTCACGTAGTAGTTGGGAGGACTTCCAAGAGGTGTTTGATACCCTAAATCAACACCAGTTTCGTCTTCCGTCCGCTGTCGCTCTGCAGCAGCATATTTTTTCAGCATTTCACAATTACCTTGAGCGTAAAGACATTCGGAGAGTTCTACAAACGTCTCGTCGTCTGCGCTTAATTCGGGGATGAGATTGGTGGCATAGTCTACAGCAGCCTCTAACGAGTCGTCGTCCATGCTACCGTCGTCATAGGCAGCAGCCACAGCTGATCGTGCTAGAAGAGTGGCAGCAGCAGCGACTGAATCCAAGTTTATGCTTCGATATTGATTGGAGTCTAAATGTGAATGATAAAGTGCCTTGTCAGCATAGGTATCATCATATCCCGCAAGCACTGCGCCACCCACTGCTCCTTCACTTAATTGGAATAGAGAGGAAAGCGGTGTTGGTGGATAAAGATAGTCATCCCCCCCTTCTACTGACGATTCCGAAACGGAAAAATTGTCAGTAGATGAAGCTTGCAAGATTTTTGATATGAAAGCTCCCATTGATCCGTCATTGCCGTCATTGTGCGCGTACAATGTTTGGTCGGTTGATAGTACTCCAACTTGATCCACAGCAATCATACCGCTAATTTCTCCCAGATTTTGAAATCCAAGGCTTGGTCGAAGCGGATGGAGGCAAGCAGAAGGACTATCCTCTTTCTTGGCAACAGATGGAACTGTCATACTTTCGTCGCATTCAAATCCAGGATAGGCGACATCACGGAAAAAGGTACGAGAACCAACAAACCCATATGATTCTCCTTGGAAAAATCCAAATGCGATCCGTTTGTTGAGCCCATCCAAGGTTTGGTCGTCAACATTGGTTCCTAGTAACTTGGCTGCCATAAGCAATGCTAGAATGTTAGATGCAGCTGAATTGGCACCAGTCGAAGCATCGTGGAACATTGAAGTGGCATCAATGGAAGTTGCAAGCATCACCACAGGACGACCGTTCTTCTCTTCATCTTCTAACTTTCTGCCTCCACTTTGCGATGAACTTGTCGGAGATCCTGCTACACCCCAAACACTTGTACCTCCCAAGGGTAAGCATTTAGGTCTCCATACATCATCAGCTGTATCCTTCCAACTCAAACACTTTGTACTATCCATGTTATCTGGACCCATATAATAATTAAACTCTGCCATAATATTATCTACATTTCCCTGAGAATTTTCTTTTGAGACGCTCTTGACGTAGTCAGATACTTCAGCAGATCTAACATAAGCCATCGGCGTACCATACAAATCGTAATTGATCAAGCCATTCCCATTTGGATTCCATTCGTATTCACTATTGAATACACCTGAAGAAGGTGTATTTTTACCCTGAGGTGATTGTGCATCCGGTGAAAGAACCATATCCTCTGTAGTTGAATTCAAAATAAGGATTCCCTGTAAAAGACCGTTTTCATTTTCTGATAAAATGGTATCAATGTTATCAGCTGTCAAATCAGATTCTTCCATGACCATTACATAAGGTTCCTTACTGGTATTTGAATCATCGTCAGCTTGGTTCAAATACTTGAGTGATCCAGTTTGGACTGTACGTTCCGTTGTACCGCATCCTACACGTCCATTCCGATGAAACAATGTTACACAACCAAAGTGAGACAATGATTCAAACGAATTTTGAAAAGGTTCATCTAAAGTCGGTTTTGTAGCTTCTTCACTACCTGCCGCTGCAACGAAAATACTGTTATTCATCGACGCACAAATGCACCATAGTGACACAGCTAATCTGTCGTACTTCCACATGATTTTTTTTTCGTGTTTGATCAATCGTGACAAAACTGTTTTTGGCGCTTTGGATACACGGATTTCTAGGATTGGTGTCGTAATTTACAACTTATCGAAATTTGCGATGAGCTTTGCTGTTGTTTTGCAAAGGGAGAAGAATACAGTAACCGGGTGGTGTACTTCCTTTTGCAGCACACACTGATGGATGTGTTCCCGGTTTTGACCGATGAAGCTTCCGTTGTAATGTTGACCAGGAAGATAAACACTGAAAAGGACCGTTCACCCGTCTGGTTCGTGTTCCGTGTGTAGAGGACCTATTTTGAACTGCATCGTCTGGGACACGAGAAGACAAGCGCGGGAGATGGGTCGGTTGTGTCGGGCTCCAGTGCACTGACAACATGCGCAACAATGACGAAACGAAAAAACTATGCAGATGTCGGTAACGACACAGACGGATTCTTTTTCTTCGGACAGAAGAACAACTTTACTTTTTTGCGTGCCTGCAATGCGCATTCCTTCGCAATCAGAGGATTTGTTGATTGATGTACAGGTACAATTCTATTAATACACGTGCTCTTGTACAAACACGGGCTTCAGAAATTTGAGCAATGTAGTACTTAGTGTAAATGTTACAGTAAGTATATATTTTTATAAATGCATTCTTATTTAGGAATATGTATTTAAAAATATGTCTAATACTTTATACAATATGAATTTTGAAATTCCTAATCCACATATGTGTGTCAGCCAAAAAATTCGAGCGAAACAACTTGTACGAACTTTGTATGTGAAAATGATAAATTTAGACAAACCGTTACTATCAGCACGATCGTTCATAGTGGTCCTACATAGAGTGTTTGTTCTTAATCAAGAGAATTCTCTTGAGTCCGTTTTTCTTACTTTGTGAGCATGCGCTTTCTGTGCTGTGCGACAGGTTCTGATATCTCGTGATTGCGAAGTCAATCGAAGAACGGGACCAAAACTCAACATTGACACATCTTCGCTGTTGACTGTGGAGAATCTGAAAAGAATCAACAGACAAGAATCAATCTAGCAAAAGCGCAAATAGCAATCTTGGAATCAACTTCACGATTGATCCATTATTTTACACGCAAAGAAAAAACTCATATACTCATAAGATAAAAATATAAATGTAATATGGGAGAATCATCAGAACAAGAACCGTCATGTCCCTATAAGGAAGCTCGTAAGGTTTTGAAAAAGAAAATACTGACTCGTAAATCATCTTTAACAGAACATGAATGTGCATTCTTACATATGCTGCTAGTAGATGAACCCAAGAAAGATGAAGACAAAACTGAACAAACTGAACATTTACAACGTGCTACCAATGTGTTGAATGATGACATTCTTTTCTCGTCACCGCCGGAACTAAGTGCTGCTGTTGCATTGGTTGAAGAGGGTAAGGAAGAATTCATCGCTCCAAGTATCAAAAAAATGAGACGACCTAACAGTAACTTTTTAAGTTTATGGAGAGCTCATGAAGATGGTGCCACGAAAATTTTGTTAAAGAAGGCGTCTGAAATTAGGGAGAGACGCGAATCCGGTGTAATGCAAAAAGAGGAAAAAGAACCAGAACAAAACGAAGATGACGCTAAGGACGAGGATGCAGAAGAAGAAGAGGACGATTGCAGTGCCAAATCTGATGAAGAAGTACGAAAAGAAAAATCTGACAGGGTTGACGAAGAATCTGAAGCTTCGTCTTGGAACATGGAACAAGGAGGATTTGAACATTACGATGCATGGGAAGTCCTTAAGGATGAATACGCTGAAGACTTTGGTTTTGATTATGGTGAACGGAGTTCTGTTGAAGAAGCTAGTGATACTGAAGAAACACCTGGTCGAACCTTTCGTATCCTTGGAACTTCTGCAGATGACAAATCAGCCCAACCTCATGTATTATCACCACCACTTATGGAGGCACTTTCAAGTTTTGTTCCAAATGCGGTGTCCGGTGAAAATCTTTGGCTCAAGTACTCTCTTGTAAGAGATGGTGCAAGCCTGTCGACACTTAAGAGATATGTCCGATCCTCAACACACACAATCATTGCCATTGAAACTGCCAAGGGTGATGTCTTTGGAAGTTTCACTTCATCTCCTTGGAGGAGCAATCTTGGGTATTATGGCAGCGGTGAATCGTTTCTTTGGAGGATGCGTCACAATCGAATGACTCCATGTCACTCTCTCTTTGAACAAGCTCAATTAGAAACTGAAATTGATGTATACTTCTATAGCAATCTGAACAGTTACATCCAATTATGTACTGGTGATAAGATTGCTATTGGTGGAGGTGAACTTGACACGTCTGGAGATGAATCTCATGAGGACCCCAATTATCCATTTGGTCCGGTTGATTTTGATAGCGTTCAAAGTTATGGATTTGGTATCGCTCTCACCAAGGACCTTACCATGGGAACGTCCAGTCCATGTGCAACGTATCGTAGTCCGTGTTTGGTCAATAAGAATTCAAAAGGTGAAAAGTTTGATGTTGTCAATATGGAAATATGGACCTTTACTCCCTGCATGACTGTAGATGCTGCAGAAAAGAATGAAATGAGGAAATTTTTTATTCAAGAAAGTATCAACTCAATTAATTCATCAACGTCAGTTGGAAGTACGTATGGTGCAACACATTCAAATTGGAATACAGAAAGTTTCGACCAAGCTTCATTCTTTCGTCGAGTCGGTGAACAAGATGAAAGTGAACTAGACCGTGATCAGTGGCAATACGCTGCCATGACCGGTTTGGGTCTAACTTAAAACATAAAAGAATAGAATCTATATCTACCTTTGTAACCGTCCTACATCGAGTAAAGTTTAGCATAAACTTTCTAAAGTATTGTTACAATTCGTCATGTGCTGTTTTATTCTCTTCGGCTTCTAGTTTCGGACATTTTTCGCATGTTTTAATACATTTGGAATGCATGAAAGAAGGGTTACGGTCACATTCTCCATGAGATGCCCAAAAACCACACTCTCCAGAAAGATCATGGCAAACCGTCAATATGTTAATGACTTGGTTATTCTCGTCCGACACAATTTTGAAGCTTCCTAAACCCGAATTTGGGCTTAACTTTTTACGACGAGGGGCATTCTCAAAATTATCAACATCCGTACTTCGGACGTAAAATTCATGTCCAAGATACGTTGTAATCCCTATTTTTTGACCAGGATCAAGTATGCCATTAAACGTTGCTCTGTTTGAATTAATCCAATACAATTCGACTGGCACGTTATGGTTGTTGTAAAAATGAACGGATACTTCGATCCGTTTCCACATCCAATTTTCAAATTCGTTTCTCCTATTTGAAGTAAATGTTTCAAAATTGTCAAAATTGTTTCCACGTTTCACAAAGATAAAAGTGGGTTTGCCAGATGCGGTCAAGTCATCACCAGAAGGGATATTAAACTGCCTTGTTAGATCGTTTCCACGATGAAATCGTACCTTCACTGTTTGCAGGATATCCTCCCACCAAATTTTTTGAGGACTCATACCAGCAAATGGATAAGGGAATAGTATACTTTCGTCAACAAGCTTCTCTAGACTTGGTGTGAAGAAACACATGAGTAGATTCCTCTCCGCAGTGTCATTGTCGTTCAAAATAATCGTCTCGAGCTGTGCAAGACTCACAACGTGCATAGTTCGTGACATGGCCTCTCGCACCTCTGGACGGTCCTTCATTTGAGGTTGAGGTCTACGATTTGTAAATCTAAATGTGAAACTTGATTGATGCCTACGCCCTTGCTGCTGTTGCCGTCCATTATTTTGTTGCGCATCGTGATGCCGTCCTGTTCGATCATATACGCGACGAGATTCCTCATCACTCAACACTTCAAAAGCTCTAACTACGTCATGAAATTTTGCTGCCGCTTCCTCCGGATCAACATTTGGATTTTTATCGGGGTGTGTATCCAGTGCTCTTCGTCTATAGGCAGATTTTATTTCTCTGGTGGTCGCTGTCCGTGGCACGCCCAATATCTTGTATAAGTCTTCCCCCGAATTACTGCTTTCACATGGAATTATGAAAAGTGATAGAAAGGAGCAAAATAACAGCGATACAACTGCAAATTTGAGGGTTGTCATTGTCATTTTCGCAAGGGAATTAAATCACAGTGCTATTTTGATATAGGACCAGCTAACATCGAAGACATAATATAAAAAAGCAAAACAGAAATATGTATCACTCCTAGAAGGGGATAGAGTTCGACTCGCGCTCTACTATCAGGAGTGCAAAAATTACCAAGATAAGAGACGAAGATAACCCACACAAAAAGTATCTGTCAGTATTATGTGTTTGAAACCACTAGTCTAATCTTGTAAATTCACTTTCACACACCATTTCACAAACAAGTTTGCAACTCCTATATATAAAAAGGAGATATGCAGCATTATAATTTAGCAAACACATTCTGCAATTTTTTTAGAAAGACTAGAGGCCTCCAGTGATTTGACGAAAGTGTCAATAGTTTCAACTCTCTAGAGTATCGAAAGAAAATGAGTATATTTACCATTTAGTATATATAAGAAGAAATCTTTCATCTTTAGGGTACTGGTACAGGCACAAGTCACTATTGTACAACTTTATGCACTAAATAATGTTTCCAGTGGTTGGAAATTCTGTATTTTAGTAACAGCCCCAGCGTCACCATGATGATCAAGTACAATTAGGAAAGGCACATCAACAGCATACTGAAGTCTCAAAGAATACGTTGAATGTATCAAATGGTTGATGAAAGGAGAGCACATGGATGGTGACACGAGTTCGTTCCAAAACAAGAAAATGGAGAGCTTAACAAAGATGTTCGTAATGTCGTTGAGTCAGAAAAACAAAGTGCTAATGTCAAAGAGGCAATGCTGTCTAACCATTGGGAAACCTCATTTTTCAGAACAATCAGTTTGTACAAGTGCATGGCAATTATTATATGAAGATAGTATAGCATCACTGAAATTCATATTATATTGTAGCGATTTCTATACTGTGCAAATCTGCAGTTTGATGCAGGTTAATACTTTAAAAAATCGTGAAAGCATTGAAGCGTAATTATTCCCGAACTTTTCAACATCTTGCTTCGAGAGCAACATATGTGTAGTGCTGCACACGAATTGTAGGCATCGTCCCTTTTCAAACAATTTATCTTTCTCTTCTTTCCGAAAAGTCAAAGGTGCTCGACTGGCGAACGATGAAGTAAAGGCTTCTTTACTTTGCAAGCGGAGTTCCAACCATCAATTGTTCCTTGGTTGTGGCACATTGTTTTTTACAAATTGGAATACATTCCTTACGATCTTTTTGTTCGTCACCCTTTGGTTTAGTGCATTCGTATAGGCATTTGGAAACACATGCTTCATATGCAGGATCTTGTTTAGTTCCTTTAAGCTTTGGATCAATTTCCTTGGCAGAAACGGACAATGGTGTCAGAGTAGTAACGGCAGCAGCTGAAAAGAGACTTGATAGGAAGGATGCTCGAGATACTTCACTTTGTCCCTCTTGTGCAGCAAGTTGCGTAGATGCATAACGACATGACTGGTCAGGTAGCACGGAAAAACCATGAACCGCGGCCACAAGTAGTACTAAAGGGAAAAAACGGTGCATGGTGAAAGTGATGACTGTCGGGATATCAACAGGCTTTGAAGGAGAGTATAACCCAAAAGCAGAATGATGCAGACTGTTCGAGATTCTTTGTGACACTCCGTATGATTGCACCTGATAAAGATCTTGTCTGAGCACTTTCCTTCACCCCCCGCAGTTTGGCGTGCTGGTATCAGAGTCACAGTCAGAACCACAACCCACACACAGGCAGAGTGACGTATGACGTACCGGTACCTGCTATGCTCAACCTTTTTACGCCGTACAGACTCTCTTGGTGAGAGAGGAAGGACAGACCAGAGGGATGTTATGTAGCATAACCCATACTCTACTCTGGAGGAATCAACTGAATATCAACAGGTGATCCGGGAGTCTGACACTTGGTAGCAAGAGTTTCCACCATGAGTCATTCATTGGGTATCCGTACAAAACAGCGCTACTTTTTTCTGGCGCGCGCATGTCCGGAATGATCCAACAAAATCAAATCACAAGATGGTGAATGGCGCTAACATGCGGTGCCCATGACAATGTCACTCCTTGCTTTTCTCAGCTATCATCCTTGTTCTTCCTTTCTTTGTTAGCAATAGCCATCGAATAATAACTGAGAGTTCTACTACCAGGTACGGTGGGTAGAACTATATTGGTACCTTTGCAATGACCTGGTATAGGTACAGAGTTCACTTTCGGTGGACTGTATAAAAGTAGCCATCGAATAATAAATTCTTAGACAAAGTCATTTATTGGGTCAGATTGTATCACGTATATGTGAAAACAGTGAAGTGCTTTCTAATATGAAGATATCATTTTTGATCCCCTAAGTATATGTTAATACGTGCTTGTACTATTTACGGTATGGTGTGATAAGTACCCTAATAAAAATGGCCCAGTTTTTATTATATTACTTCTCTATTAGTAGATGCCGGTCCAGCATCACTACCTGGTATTTGCTATTAATTAGCCAGGGTGGCATTAAAAAAATAATCAACACGTAAAAGAAAAGGAGGTCGCCAATTCACAAAACACACAACACAGTATACTCCAGATCGAAGGAGACGAGAGACACGGTTTATCATTTTAATTCTATATCCTAAATAATAAGACTGTAAAATCATTTCAACAACATCGCCATGTCGGCAAAAACTTACAATGTATCCTGCAAGTGCGGAGCATGTTCCATTACCGTCAAACCAGTATTGGCATTTAACTGCTACTGTTCCAACTGTGCAGGTGCCTTTTCTGTGGCAAAATCAACTGTAGTGGCATCTTGGCAACATCAAGCCTCTCACACTGGTCCCTTGGAATTTCACAAGACGTCGAATTCCATTCTTCCATTCGTAGGTGTTACGAGAGGTTCGTGTGTCGAATGTAAAAATCCTGTGTTTGGTTATGGACGTCCTTGGGTCATTATTCCGTTCTCATTTGTAAATCGGTGCCCCTTAGGGAAAGAAGATATTAAGAACAATTGCAATATTTTTATTGACTCGAATAGAGAGGAATATGATAATGATGACCATAATGAGGGAAAGGAAGGAGTATGGAATTTCTACAGCGATTTGGGGAGTCTATTGGGTCTGGTTATGTTGCTTGTATATGGAACTTTTAGGAATGCAATTGGTGTGCCTTTGGTCAAAGTAAGTGATTCTACAAAGGCTGAATGAATCTGAAGGCGATAGTGCAAATATATCTGATGAAGCGACAGGGTCAAGATTATAAAAATCATTGGAGATGAAGAACAGGCATCCCTAAATGCAAGGCACCAATATGGTTTCAATTAATTACTTTTACATTTTTATGGTAAAAGAAGAAAAGTGTAAGACACTGAATAGGCTGTAATTTCTACTGTAGGAAAGAAAATGAAGATGACTAGTATCATGAAAAATAGAAATTTTGAACAAATAGAAATGACCAAGTAGGACTTGATTTTGCATACATGTAACAGGTCATGAGCATCACACTTTTGAAACAAGGCACCATTCACTTTTCCTATTATCTAATCCAATTCTTTGTTCTGCCAGTTTCATATTCCTATTGGGAGGAGGAATATGGGTCCTGGATAAAAATATCAGATGAAGTCTTATTCCCAAAAGTAAAGTGAACATAACGACTGTTATCATTGGTACTGATGGTAGAAGGACTCGGGGGGAGGGGTGCTGTCAAGGGTGGGCTCCTAAAGGAGTACTGCCTATAGGCAGGCGGGTGGGCACGAACAGCGTCCCTCCTCCCCGAGTTGCGAGGTCGGTTGGAGTCATCATATACTTTTATCTGTTGCTAAAAAATACTGTTTTCCATGTAATTCATCTTCATTTTTTTTATGACGAACAATGTTCAAAAATGAAATAAATAGGATGGGAAATCATACACGGTTGACCTTCCTATCTTTTTCTTGTTTGATGTACATCAGATATTTTGGAAACTATATTATATACGTACAAAGCAATTTTGTACCTGAGTCTAATTTTTTTTGTGGTCGTAAAAGCAAAGCCAACCCTAATCCAGATCCTAACAATTGGATTTTCCGTTTGATTTAACTGCTTATGAGACCTTAAGAGTAGGACTGGATTAGAGGTCATTTTGCATCTTTTCTACGAAACGCTAATCCAGATCCAGCTGACAATGCAGGTCTGACTCATTCGTTAACAGAACCAGCAACGACAGAACAAAAATGCCCGAACACCAGCAATCGTCCATTGCTCTTACTATATGTATGAATCATTAATGCAAATTAGCTTTGTTTAAACCCTTAAAGGGTACCATCAATTTACGCTTTAAGATAAACAGCGACCTGTTCCTGTGTTAATTGCTGCAATTTATTCATAATTGAAGATATATTAATGGACAAAGAGGAACAAACAGATGTGTCTGATTTGAGGTTAATTGCTGTGTTGTGTACTACTGGCATTCTGTCTCTCCGTAATAGTGAATGAGACTACTTCAGGGACACGTTTGCCAAGAAGAAAATTAGAACCACTGGTGATAGTATCCTACTTGAATCTCAAGCAGTCGAATATGACTATGAGGCAGCATACCAAAACATCCAAAGACACCACCTTGGGCAAGGTTACATTGGAGAAACAGAAATTTAAATTGATGAAGAGGAAGTTGGACTGAAAAGTTTCATCAATTTAAATCATGGTGGTATAGAGCAGTTCTGGACACTTAACTTATTCACCAGCCCTTTTTTTTCAATTTAACAGAAAATTTTGACTGGCCAGTTGAAATGGCAGGCCAACTTGAAGTCATACATGCCTGCATTATTCCTGTTTCGGATGTGGGATCAAAGTCCCTTGTTTACCCCCTCTTCAATGGTTCCTTTTTGCAAGATCTGAATGAAGAAACATTTAAACAACTATTCTTCCTTGTTGATGGAATTTATCCTGAATTGGCAAGATTTGTAAAAACAATCCCTGGACCCATTGGTTGCACTCAAAACAGGTATTTCTCTTGGCAAGAAGGTGCTAGGAAAATGATAGAGAGAGCATTTGGTGTTCTACAAAGGAAGTTTCATTGTTTGGTACATCCTATAGAATGGTGGGATGCAGATGACATGGAGACTCTTGTCTTTGCCTGTATCATCATTGCCCTATGCCGGTGCGCACAGCAGTCGGGTTGTGACAATCAACTCAGGGATTACACAAGAGACAAAAGAAGACTTGTTTTTTGGTCATGTAAATTAATTATGATTAGTTTAGTAAGATTCTATTTTTGTAATGTTTGATAATTTGGAGGAAAGGTTAGTAACCAGTAAAACCTCAATTAGTCAGCCGGACCACCACGTAACAACATTCCTTGAGTGAAGCTGACATCACAACAACCAGCCACATCATCATCATCCTTCCATCTCCAACAATCTGCCACATCATCATCATCCATCTGTCCACTTCACCATCATCTGTCCAACTGGCCCGTCTGTGCATGGATACGTGCATTAGCAGCACTATCATTAAGTACACAAGGGATACTACTCACATAGTGAGGTGTAGTGCAATCATGTACAACATGATGGTAGAGGAGAGGGTGAGTAGAGATGAAGAAGAGAATGAATCATTTTGTGCTTACATTCCTACTCCTTTGTACTCTATACCAACAACAAACCATAGTACAGATGGTGGAACTCATTATGATAATGATTCATCCACATTAATGTCTGATGGTGATGATGTGGAAAATGACAACTTTCACAAACAAGTCAACAGAATGCGCACTGCAACTAGAACCCTGGAAGATATTCTAGAATGGTAAGAAAATGCTAACAATTCTGTGGAAGAGGCTCATTCAAGAAGAGTGACTTGATTGCAAAATGGACATTATTGTAAATAGATACAATTTGTTTTATAAACAAGTTGAACATATTCAATTAAGGTTGTATGGACTGCAGAAAGGGCAATACCAAAATTGCATGGATTTCCACATCTTTTACTCCATATGTTTTCTGTTGAGGCCAATTTTTTAAAACTCAGATATTAGGGGTTATTAATAATTATCATATATAGTGCCTTCATGAATATTCACTTAAGGCTGTATGGTCCTCATATGGTGGTGTAATATCCTCTTTATGAGTATATACTTGTCTCACAATGAAACAATATTTAGTTAAGAATATAATTGTTGAATTTGCCTTTGCTACAGTTTCAGTTGATAAAAGAACTAAAATGCAACATAAGAGGATGTTCCTAATCTGTTTTTAACCCAGAAAGGAAACATTTGATGCACCTTCTGAGGGGTTTGGGAAGGAAAAGAAGAATTTGTTTTAAATTAAAATCTAGAAATTTGTGTGGAGAGCAAAAAAAAGTG
>WKLE02001364.1:0-11550 GCA_014885115.2 Asterionellopsis glacialis | reverse complement strand
AGTGAGTGTGTGGTTCATATCACCTTAAGGCAGGCAATAACAAAACAGCTTGGAAAAAAAAATTGTTTGATTCTGAAATGAAATGTCAGTAATATTGTAAATTATCATTAATCACAATTAATTATAGTTGCTGTGGTTGGTTTATTTTAAATTTGTCTGCAATGTGGTTGATTAGATCCTCCTCTTGTTTTGCACGTTTTGTTGCTTTTCCACCTTGTGGATGACTTCTAACACCAAGTTTACCATCATCTTTGTTTTCTTTATTGTTATCATTACAAACATCATCCAGAGAAATGGGATTGGTGCTATTGTGTATGCTATTCATGCAGGTCCTCCACTTTGGTTGTTTTTCTAAGTAAGTTTTTATGTCATTGTAATCCTGCTTCCATTCACCATGACCAGACATTTTCTCAAACAACTCTGCTACATATTTGTTATATACCTCCTCATTCCAATCAGACTTCATTTCCACATGACTTTCTATTCCTTTCTTTTTCAAACAATAGCAGACAAGGTGTTGAACCTTTTGCTATACAATCTATTTCCCTCATGTATATACCAAGATCTAATACATTTTTTTGGGCTTCTTTCCTACTCATGGACTGATTATTTTGTAACAGTATTCTACATTCATTTTCTTCCTTCCTTTTATCTATGTCTACCAAGAAATTATAAGCAGTTGCAATGTCCTGTTTGAATACATCCTCCTTGCAATCGGTACTGCTAATGGCACCAGTAGAAGTGTGTATTTAGGCCCTAACAAGTATGATATCTTCCCGAGGCTTATAATATGGAGTGGCCTGCTGTTTCTTACCTTCATTGTTTAGTTTTTTTCAAATATTATCAACATTTGGTGAGGAGGGAACAACAATGCTACAATCAATACAACTTATATTACTAGAAGTACTAGAGGGATTAGAAGAAGAAAGTGATAATGTGGAATCATCTTTACCATCAGTAGCCTAAGATGTGGCTACATATGACAACACATCCAGATTTGAGCTTTTTTTTCATTTGGCATGAAATTTGTCAAGTGCCTTTTGTTGTTGATGTTTGGATGAAGAGGACATTATAAAAAATATCACTAATTAAACTAGAAATATAAAGAGGAGTATTAATTTATTGTTCTTAAAAAAATATGAGAATAGATAGTTGTTGTTGATTTGTGTCCTCTTCTTGCCATTGTTGTCATTGCCATCATGAATAGATCTTGATCATCTTTTGTCAATTTTTTGTTGCTGTGCAAAAATATTCTTGGCAAAGAGAGAAAGAAAGAATCATTCTGATGCTATGTAAATTTTCTACATAATTCCTGGTACTTCAATTAGGATCTAACAAAATGCTTGACTCTAATTGAGGGGTAGTTCTGGGCTGCCCTAATCCAGATCCTAATTGAAAATAGGTTATCAGCCAGGTGTTTAGAATTAGGATCACATAGAAAAGATGGAAAATGAGCCTGAACCCAGTCATTATCCTAATAAATTAGGATTAGGGTTGCATAGAAAAAATGCTCTATGATACTTCTGAGGCCAACCCTTATTGTGCAACAAAAATAAAAACAAAACTGAACCTGTTTCCAACTACTATCAGAGTGGAAACCCACACCAGTTGCTACAAAAGTCTGACCACCCATCCACTATTCAGCCTGTCTGGTGTCCAACATATATTGGCACTCACATAAAATATGTCATGGATTCAAATATTTCAGTCACTAATTGGAAAGAGTGCCAGCTCATCAAATTTTTGTTTCTCTAAGTAATACATGTCATTGGCATGCAACACATGCCCCAGCTAGCCTGTACCTATTTAGGAGAATATATCAGTTGTACCAATGTCACAACCACACAATTATTTTTCTTGTCACATAAATTTGGTATCAAGTCAATTGTATGAATGAAGAAACAAGAAATCCTGTGCTTGCCTTCAAATCATTAATTGACTGGTAATATTTCTACTTTGTAATTCCTTTTGTTTCCCTATATTAGATTTTACTAACCACCACACTCATCCCATTTCCCCAAAAAATGTCCAAGGGACCAATAGCCAAGATATCATATGATGCTACAAAGCACAAGCATGCTGCATTAAGTTGCCAAGGCTGTGGTCAGATCTTCAACTCAGATAGAGCCCTAACAAGACACATTGATATGACAGATTTTTGCTGTAATCTAATGAGGTATGGGTCATCAATGACAAGAGACTCTAATCCATGTTACATTATTCAGAATGGTCAAATGCAATCTTTAAATCCTGTTGCAACTAGTATTGCTTATCAACATGTTGATCAAGACCCAATTCAATTTGTCAATGAATGTTTTGAGACAAGTGATGTTACAGCTGCCTCTAACAATGCTCCATTCAGCCCTAATGTAGATGCAATCAATGCAGGAGACATAGAAGCAATGCTTGGTCTTCCTATGGCACCACAAAACATAAACAACAAAGTCTACCCAACATGTCTTTCACAAGAAACCATAGTTTGCATTGAATTACTCTACATGCTAAAGCAAGTCATTATACCCCTCTATATGTTTGATAAGATTATTTTGTGGGCCAAGGATGCCATATCACTTGGGGAAACATTTACAGGAAAGATTCCAACAAGAGTCACCATGGTCAACAAAATAGAGGATTTATTCAATACCCAAGAGTGTAAACCACATACAATTCCTTATCAATTAGAGGGTGGTGGTGTTGCAGAGGTAGTGATATTCAATTTCATCAAAGCCATGTTGGAATCACTGTTAATGGATCCAAGGCTCATGCAGAAAGATAATGTAGTAATATCTGACACTGATCCTACTAAGTATCAAGACCTGTATACTGTTGATGGAACTTTAGATGAGATCCATCAAGGAGAGGCATGCAAAAAAAGTCAGCCACAAATGTGTCTTGGTCCAAAAGATGTATTTTGTGGTTTAGTGTTATACATTGATGGCACTACTCTAGGTCCATTTACCAGCCAAATGTTGGAACCTATAATGATGTTGCTAACAATTTTTAATTGTCAAACAAGATAGAAAGCATATGCTTGGCACCCCATTGGGTTTATCCAACAACCACCTGATAAAGATCTTTTACCTGGCAAAAAGAAAGTAACCAGAGGTAGGGCAACCCATAATTACCATCGTGCCTTAAGACTTATTTTAGCAGGTATCAAGCAAGAACAAGATCATGGTGGAGTGAAAGCAGATTTATTGATGCATAGATCCATGCATAAAGATATGATATTGAAAATACCTATTGTGGTTGTGTTAAGAGATTGCAAGGGTGCTGATGTACTTTGTGGATGGTATAAGTCACATTTGCTGAATGTCAAAAGTTTATGCCGTGATTGTGACTGTCCAACATTGCAAGCTGACAATCCAAATTATGCATGCATTCCAAGAAAGAGAAGTGATCTTTTTGGAGCAACTGATATTGAATTACAACAGATGTCACACTATCAACTTGAAAATGCCTTTGATGAGAAACAAATGGCAGATTCAATAGAAGGTATACCAGGTGCCACATCACCTGAGCTTCTTCATTGGTTTGATGCTGGACTAAAGAAAACAAAACGTAATTTTTTCTACAGTAATGTTCTTGGCAGTGGACATGTTATGAATAGATTTGATTCTACTCTTGGAATTGTGTCCATACAAAGTAAACACCAAAGTGATCGCAACATGCCCTTGATAACATTTAACAAAGGGTATGCATTTGACATCTTCTACTATCAAATCAGGGCAATATACTGGTTTAATGCTTGGCATTGTAATAACTGGGCACACGCATGCTGGAAGAAATGCATATGCTGGTAATCGTTACAAAGACGACAAGCGTGATCTTATTACTGATTTTACTAACTTGATGGAAATGACATTATGCTTAGAACAGTGGATGAAAACAGGTCCAAAGCACAAAACAACTATTGACCAGTATCAAAATTCATTCCACAGATATATGGTTCAATATTCAAGGGTTGTTGATAAAACAGATGGCAATGGTCTGAAAACAACAGAGTTTCATCAAATAGCACATATTGTGAGATACATTTAAAAATTTGGAAATTCACAAAATGTCAATACTGCAAGGCCTGCACTATGCTGACAACAATTGTGAAAAGTGAGAGAAAATATTGATAATGGAGTAGAGTTTGTTAGAGTGAATCAATTATGAGCTATTTTAGATAGTTACTTAAACTACCCAGCAATTCACCAATTTGTCTTTGCAACCCAATTGCAGTACAGGATCCTACGGCGGATCTACTTAGAGTTTGGTTTCCAACAGAGTTCAGTTTTAACATGTGAACCAAACTCCCCGAGGCAGCCAATTGGAAGGTGCCGAGTTGGCGCGTCACCGTGTTCTGTCGTGACGCATCATATTCCTGCTGCGGAGTGGAATTCAATACGCTTTGCTTGTGAAGTCAGCATTCGCATGAATGCTGTGCGTCACTGCGCATTCGCATCTGTCTGCTTGATGATGTCATCACGTCATCTCATCTGTCCGTGTGATGACGTCATTATGTCATCATGTCTGTCCGGTCCGTGACGTCATCGCATCACGGTCCGTCCGTACTACGGTTGATTGACATATTGCACGAGTCTTGCAACTCGCCTACTGCAAGGCCTGAGAATGGACATATTGAGAATGTGAAGAAACCAGCTTGTCACACTCAAAAAAGGCCTGATGTATTAGCTAATCAAACTGCTAGTCAATATCATGAGCATTATAGTATTGACTTGGCCAAAATGTACATACATGATGATGAATGGATAACAAAACCCAAGGCACAACCAAATAATAACTGCTTACAAGGAACTACTTGTTTTATAGAAATGAAAAAAAATGACAATGATCAATTGTACTATGACATTGATTTCAACAAAGACAAGACACATGTGATAGATTCAGATTTATTACAATATCTAGGAGAATATATATTGAAGTGGGAGACTGGCAAATCAATAACTATTGGATCTGAAGTATATATCAATGGTGTTTTTTATACAGAGCACATCCATCTTATTGCTCCAAATCACCCTGGTTTGATTACTGTTACTACCAAAGTAATCAAATGCAGTATAAACGTATTGCAAAAATTGTGACATTTGTGCAAATCAACAATGCCGTTGGTGATGCTCTGAATATAGCCAGTATTGTCTATGCCATTTGTATCTGTGCTACTGATTATCCAATGGAATTATCTGTTCTTGTCAAGTCATCTTTTTTATCATTTGATGAAGATGGTAAAAATCAATACACTATGTTGTCATTACATGACATAAAGGACCTGCATACTGTATTCTTGGCCAGTCTTCTTCTGTCATACATCCTGCAACAATCAACTCCTTGTATGAATATTTCATCTGTGCACGAATAGTTGAATCATCATCCGCACAAATTCTGTTAATGGCACATTTATGTTTTTTATGTTCCCAAATTTTTGAAACCAATTGGACACCTGCAAAAGACTCCATTCCCTTTGACGACCCACTATTATTTTTGGCACAATCATGTGGTAGATGCGGACCTACCAGTTTACTTTTTTTTGAGTGGTATGTTTTGCACATACTCTTGAACAAACAATTGCCGCAACAACCTGTCTTGTGTTTGCTCCTACTAAAAAATCATGACTGGAGTTTGAATCATACCTATGACCAGTACTTCTTTTTTGCCAACCCATATCAAAACTTACGTCAAGCATTACTCTTTTTTCTGGTAGAGTACTCCTCATTTAACCAGTCATTAAATGATTCACCACTGGCCTGCAAGGTGTTTTGGATTTCCTTTAACAGAGTTTTGTCGAATATAGTTTGGGATATGTCTCTAACATATTTTCCAATTAAAGATTACACTTTGTTGAACCACCTTTTACTAGAATACATAGCTTTGATTCCTTGCATCCCAAGGAGTTTGTTGGCATCCATGGGACCCAAGCCTAAAGCATGACAGGCAAGAACTAGACGTACATTAGCCGCATAGGCAATTGATGACATTGTTCTATTTTGTTTCTGCCTTGGTTATACCAACCTCCTCTGCAGGCAACTTAGTAGTATTGTGAACAGGTAGGTGGTTTTTTTTGGACATACAATCAACCGTTATCTCCGTTGCAGCTACACAAGATTGTTTGCAGATATCTAACCAAGTATCCAATTTACATTTGCTGCACCTCTTACAAACAAAATTGTCTTTAATGAAAGTACAAAAATTGTTGCTAGTAAGGACAAAGTTGTTTTGTGTGTTATCACACACAAACTCCTCATCATCTTCATCTGACTCATCCGATGACGATTCAGAAAAATCATAATCTGGATTGTCATCATCAAGAATTACATACTCACACACCCCAAGTTTCCATTGTGTTCTTCTGCCCTCTTCTGTTTCTCCATTAATTCTTCCAGCAGCACCACCAGACATAATTTCTCTTAGCAGGTAATTGGACACTACCTGTATATCGTCTGGTGTAATGGTAGTACTGTAGGAAGAACGTGCTTTCCTACCTTCAGTAAATGACACAGATGATGCAGTGGGTGTGTTGGTTTCCATTTTGCTAGTCTTAAAAAAAATGAAGAACAAAAATACATCAACAAACAAATGCCAAATTGTTGATTGTTGTATGTCATTGAATTACTGTCATTGAATTACAACAAGATCCATCTATGCAATGCAAGGTGCAACATTTGATTGTCAGATTCATATTATTACAAAATATTTGATTGTTGTGTCGAATTATTTGATTGCTGTGTTGACTCTTGGGGTCAGGTTTAAATTTTACTAGTAAGACTAATATTTTTTCAACTCTGGTAAATATTTCAATTGAATTGGTTTGTTTGTATCAAGTGAAATATTCAAAACTTTTGAAACCTTGTCTCAAAATTTTTGGGTTGTTTATGAAATATTTGATTGTTTTGTTGTACATAGGTAGAAGGTTGAAATTTGACTCATAATTTATATGTGACTAAATTTTCAATGGTCATAGTAATCATTCTTACAGTATGGCCCCTCCAAAACCAAAATGTTTCTTTTTACGGCAATTTTTGAAATTATTTGTTGTTTGATTGTTGTTTTCACATTTTCAGGATGAGTGTTAGAGACATTAAAAAGGAAGCTACTGGCTTGTCCCCTGCTACCAAAAAAAAAGGGAGGAGTACATCAGGGACCACTACCTCACTCAGAAGGTAGCAATGCCACCTCCTAGTTCCCATCATCAATTTGATTTCTCAACAGGAATGTATGAAGTGGAAAGTCCACCTCCAACACCAAAAATGCCCAAAAGTTCAATTGGTTTATGTCTGACTCACTCCCTTCGTTGGGCAGCCAACTATACCTATTTTTTGGATAGAGAGATGAAGGGACCAAAAGAAATGCTTTGTTATGCATGTGATGGGTGTGACAATTGCAAGTGTCGCTGGGAAATGATAGAAGAAGAATTACGTACCTATGCAGCAGAGGAATTTGATGACAATGATGTTGATGTAGGCAAGATCAACACAAATTCAGTAAGGTTTGCGTGTTATAAGTATTTTACTGATGAAATGTTTGGCCCAGACGCCCTTGGTAAAGGCAACAGAGTAAAGATTCCAAGGTGCATTTATGATGGCATCCACAAGATTTACCCGGTTCCAGCAGGTGAGAAAAAAAGAGGATTTTCTCCAAGCGCACAACAGAAAAAAGGAGTGGCTAGAAGAAGATGTGACGTGGAAACAGTACATAGAGGATATATATCGGGGAGGGAGAGGAGGCGAGAGTAATTGTTTAGAGAATTAAAAAAAAATAGCGAAAAAAATAGCGAATATAATATTATTGCATTACTGTATGGTATATAAGAGTGTTCTGGAGAGAAAAGGGAATCTTGGTACATCCAATCGAAAATAACAGTGGAAAAAGAATTGAAGAAAGTTCGGCAGGAAAGTTCCAACTCGAACCCAAATGCTTAGGTTTTTCAACTGGTTTGGAAAAAGGCATATAATAATTACATAACATAGGCAGTAAAAAGACGTTGAGATCTACGCGATTTTGGTATTGCCCTTTTTGCGGTCAATAAGTAAAAATAGTCTATTGTACATGTATTTTAACGTCAATACTATACAGAGCTTTTTTGGAAAAGTTGATGCAGGGAAAACAAGATTTCCTTATTGAAAATAGCGTACCTGGTACTTCAACAATGTATAATATTTTTAAACAGGCCTAAATCGGACCAAATCAATGAAATTAGTTCCTTAAAAGTAAGTTCAGCGAGTCATGCACTTTAACAAAAAAAGGTGCTTGTTACAAATCAACGAGTACCCCTGTACTGGGATAAGCCTACAGGTATGCTAAATTCTGGTTATTTTCTCTCGCTTTTGTCGCGCGCCCCAGAAAACCGTAAGATTTCAGTGATCTTGTTCCCAATAAATCTATTTTTCAAAAAATGTGATCTTCTGTAAAATCCAAAACCAGAACGCGAACCACTACTTTTGCGAGACTCCCATGACTACGTAACGAATTCCTAGAAGTACTCGTAAGGTTATACTTTGGACCATATGCTCAGAAACATTGACACAACTACTAAAACCAATGGCAAGAAAGACACGAGCCATATTATAGTACAAGACGGCTTTCCTTGTTCTATTCTTCAATTCCCAATTTCTCGATGATGAATACATGTATCTATCATGGCTTTTTCATAGTAGCTTCTATGTTTGTAATGCAGTTTGTCTCACTCGGGACTTTTTATTCTCTTGGTGTCCTTGTGACTCCAATTCAAGTTGACTTCAATGTAAGCAAAAGTCTAGCTGCTTTGATCCCTGGAATTGTGGGTTCGGCATCGTTCACTGCGGCTCTTTTCTCTGGATATCTGCATGATAAATTGACAGAGAGAGGACATGGGATTCGGGTAGTCTTCCTTATAGGCGCGATGCTTTTGGGCGCTGGAAATATCGGAGCTTCGTACGCAAATTCCTTTTCAATGGTTATCGTCTCTATTTTGTTCAGTGGTATAGGTATAGGATGGACGGGGTGGAGTTGTTCCGGAATCTGTGTACAATGGTTCAAAAAATGGAAAGGAACAGCTTGTTCTGTTGGTCAAACAGGTGGCGGTATTGGCGTTTTATTCTATGTGATGGCTATTGAGAAAATTTTATCAACATTCCACCAAGGAGAGATACCTTGCACTACAGATGTCATATATCCAGATAGTTGTAGTGAGTGGCGAAAAGCAATGCGTTACACAGGGATATTTTCCCTCGTTACAGCAACTGTCGCGTCGTGCCCTTTGAGGCTTCCAGGAGAAAACGAAGTAGATGATTTTGAAGAGGGTCACGATAGTACCACAGATAAAATACCTGAACGGCAACTAGATAATAATTGCAAATTGCCGCATACCATTCGCAGAAAAGCTGTATTGTCACGCAGTTCCCAGGTTGCAAAAGCTGTTTTCTTGGAAGTATTGGAAGAATTTAAGCGGGACGAGGTAAATACTGAAGACGCCATAAGTACAGAAAGTCGAAGAGCAGAACGAAATAGTGTCATGCAGTTCATATCGGGGCCAAGACGCAGAGGCCCATCGGTGGGAGGAAGGAGGAGGGTCTCGACGGTGAACAGGATATCTCTGTTGCAAGCGGTAAGAACTCTACCTATAAATTTGCTCGAGGACCCTTCATTTTATGATGAAGAGGACCACCCAGGTGCAATTGGTGAGACCAAACTTTCTTTTTTGCAGGTAGCACGAACAAGGACATTTGTTCTTTTGAGTTTCTATGCTGTCACAAGCGGTCTCCCCTATGACACTGTCTTTCTTTTTATACCCGCCTCAGCCGAAGCTACTGGCATACCAAGTAGTGGAGGAACTCTCGCCCTCTCTATTTCTGGGATTACCCTACTTATTGGCACATTTATTTTAGGATTTACTGCAGGTATGATATTCTGGCAAGATATCTTGTGTTCGTCTATTTTTTTCTTTGTTTTCTCACTCCTATACCTCTTTGTACGATTTTGATCAAACAGACAGATTTGGAGCTTTGCGTGCATTAACCATATCCATGTTTGCAACAATGTTTGCAACCATTGCTTGGCCCTTTTGCTCAGAAACATGGAGCCTTGTTTTGGTAATGGGTATGTATGGCTTTTTTGCGGCAGGGTATCCTCTTAGTGTGGCTGTTATATCTGAAGCTTATTACGATACAGCACCCCATGTGATTCTCACATTAGTGGGAGCCGTGTATGCTATGTATGCCCCTGGAACATTAGTTGGTCCAGTGCTTGTAGGGCTTTTGGCAGAAAAATTTGATTTTTATGTTGCTGGTTTTTTTTGTGCTGGAATGTTTTTGGCTGGCAACCTTGCTCTGCTGTGGATCCCAACTCCCGAGAGACAAGGCGGCATGGTTCGTTCCAAGTACGGGATATCCGTATTGTAGATCTTTCGTATAAATTAGCTAGGGCTACGGAATAAAGCTAAACACAAACATACATTAACTTGGCCAAGTGCTGAGGTGTTTCCATTCTTTACATATTTTGTTGGAAGTTGAATAGTGTGTGTACTACTTCTTCTATCTTAATCGAGTCAGAGTTTGGTAGTAAGCTACATACAAGTTAACTCTTATTTATTACATCTTATAATACATAATAGTAGAGTGAATAAGCCAAAATCGTACCCCATAAATTCATAATTTCATATTAAGAGATTAGATGAGATTCTTCACCTTTTGCAAATCATCAAACTTTGTATTTGTGTATTCATGTCAGGATCATCTGGTTGATTTTTTCTCCTTGACATATTTGGATCGTACATTACACTGGTGACCATTATTGTACAAAAATGTACAAGTAAGTCATCAGACCACCAGCACCACTTCTGGTCCTAATCTACAATCATTTTAAAAAATATTTCGGTATGTTTTCCACATATATAAAGAATGCCAAACTAAAAACTTGACCAGTGCAGCATCTACGTCACCTGACGCACTGTTCAGCGTGGCTTCTATACATACACATGTAAAAGAAGCGACCAACTGTTCCACCGTTCATGTATCGTTGCAAGGTACACACAAGAGATTCCATCTCTAACCCGAATGAATTTTAAAAAAGGCTTTTTTTGCTAGTGGAGGAAAATATTGGATGAATAAACGTTTTACCACCTTAACGGGAAAATAACCACTTAAGACCTACTTTGTGCCGTAGTATGTAGAATTGTACGATTACCAAAATCTTTTTTTTTTCTTGTGTTCTTTGTTTGCGTGGGCCATGTTAATTTCCCATGCTTTTTTCTCATTTTCGACGTTCTATTACCATGGACATGATCAGCTTGTTGCTGTTGATCACCACTTCACCAAGACAGCTCCTCCCGCTTCATCGTTTGCACCAACTGTTCCCACTCCTACAAAGGACGTGCAGTGTGAAGCTCGTAGGACATGGTGGTCCAACGGGTTCTGCAATACCGCCCACGTGCAGAGACCGCTTCCAGGCATCTCTCTCACCCTTCATTTGGCAGAAGACCACACAGCCAGGAAATGCAGACATTAGCAGTGTATCTATTTGACTGGAGTCAAATAGATGACCCTTCATCAGAGAGGAAATCCTGGTCACTCC
>WKLE02001363.1:7202-32543 GCA_014885115.2 Asterionellopsis glacialis | reverse complement strand
TAGAGATATTAATATGTTTCCTTTCCTGTAGTATACAATACTTTATGGATATAAATATGTACATAAAAATTGTGAGATGATGGTGCTAAAATATCATATAGCCAGCTAAAATTGCTAAGAGTCCAATTAACCTTTCTTTTTATGTACCATTATCAATATTCTTTCTACCTTGTGAAATAGCTGGAATCATGAAAAAAGAGCTGAAGATTGTTTTCCTTCAATGGTTTTTCTTTAATTTGACAAAATTAGTATCATGTAACAGAGATAAAAGTAGTTGTAAATGTTGTACAAATACAATATGACCCCCAAGGAAAATTAGTACATAAAAATTGTCTGCCTTAAAAAGATATAGGTGTAGTGAGCATAAGAAAGTTTCTATGATACCAGTACTCTAGAGCATGTATTTTAGCCATTCCTTTTTAAAAGTTTTGTTGGTTTGAAATGAAACACATAAAAAAATGTAGTGTTTTGCCATGGTATGTGTAGTAATGTTTTTAGAATACTTTGTTTTGGCCTTTTATTATTTGTCAAGGGCAGTTTGAAGTATTAATATTTTTTGTTGCTCTTCTTGTTGTTTACCTTTAATAAGCACTAGTGCCAGAGGTTGTAATTGATGGTCTAAGTGAACAAGTAGTAGTAGCAATCTTTTCTCTTTATATCTGTACTAATGTGTGTTTGTCCTTAAAATGTGCCACCTGGGCATGTCCCTGATTACCTTTGCTGACTTCAAAATTTTATCAGTCACAACAATAAGAACTTGGTATACTAAGTTTAAGTATAATACTCCCGCTGTACTGGTTGTTTTTAAAATTCAGTATGAAACTGGCCCACTAGTTTAAGTTTCTTGTCATATCATTTGTGAGATTTCTGTAATTAGAAGTATGAACTCTTACAAGAAAGCCTTATGTAGAAGGTAGATTTCTATCTTTCTGACCTTCTTGGACAATTATTTAGAATCATTATATATATGAGTCAACTTGCTGTCATAAAAGAAGTAAATCAAAACTTGACAATTACCATTGGTAATGCAATATACAATGATGGGGTGGGGGTGCATTTACATTCTCTTCCTCCTCAGTAAAAATCTTAACTTAAAAGTAGAAAGGCACAAGCAATGATTATTTATGAATAGTTTTTGTCACACAAATACTAGTATCTTGAACTACTCAAAAATTTAAGTTTTGGTATTTGTTGAAAAAATATTAGCAATAAAAAATATTGAATAAAAATTGAACACCTAGTAAGAATGAGGACTTGGAAACAAAAGTAAAGTCTGTGGTTGGTGATTTAGAACTATATACTATACCAACTCAATGATTGCACCAGTTACAACTATCTAAGGATTGAGATAGGCATCGGATGCTTTTTTAAAAACTAATAGTACTCTTACTTGTGAGACCCGTATATTTCAGGTAGCAAGTGTGGGTTAAGTATATATAGTAAGGCAGCCATAATTTTTTCATAGAAAGTGCTGATATGTGGTAGGAATTTGCAATAATCAATCTGTTCTTCTTCTTAACATTACTAATTAGGGGTGTGCAGATTCACCAGCACTGGCTATTCCAGATAGGACTTAATAGTACTCAGAAGTAAATAAAGAATCCTTTGTCAAGCAGAACAATGCTAAGATTAGTAGGCATCTCACAAATGTATCAGGATCCTTTCAGTTATTCATTATCTTTCAAAGTACACAATATGTTTGTCAAAAAAGAGTATTCCCCCAGCATCCAATGAGACAGCACTAGTCACTTAGTTAGTACAATATTTGTTACAATTGCTAATAAATTCTAAACTTTGCTTAATTGTAGTGATTGTAAAACTAAATCATGTATTTATTTGACAAGGACTGAAGGATTTTCAACTATGGTGAGGAAGTCAACAGTAGTAGATAATGGGTCTGTATGAATATCATAAGATATTTGTGATGATGGGACTGTGAATTTGTGGAGATGATTGGACAGAATATGGTGCTGATGATAGTGTATTCTTGTCATTGTATAACGGTGCATCTAAGGGATTGTTGCTAATTGAGTCTCCAGATCATGATGTGTGGGACCCTGTATTATCATTTACATCATGCATATCTTCAGTCCTACAGTATGAGACACAACTCTCTTGGTCAGCAGATCTTCAAAAGAAGAGTACTATACTTTGAAAATACCACCATGTCAGTGATTGAACTGCTGTCATCTGATCAAGAGATGAATAAACCATTTGTGTCATGGTGCAAAGGGCCCCAGGGCAGTTCTTCATAATATGTCACTAAAGATATTAGCAGTCATTGTTGTTAGTTTGGCATTGCACTGCATTGATGACATGCATTGCTATTGCTTTGACGATATGGTAGATGGTGATAGTAGGTGTGTTGTTATTTCCACTGCTGTGGTGAATTCTCAGCAACTGATCTGACTTGTTCTATGGTGAAAAAGAAAGATACCATATATAGGTGTGACCATGAAAAGATATGCACACATTTTTTAAACAAAAGGATACTAAACCATACTGGTATAAAAAAAGGAAAGATGAGAAAGAGATGCCTTTATCAGTCAAGCAATAAATTCATGTATCGAGAGGTCTTAAACAAACAAATACTCTACCTAGTGAAATCTTTCAAAATAATTGTTGAAGTTCAAGGATTTTTTGGTAGTATTAGGTAGGTAAAAAACAAATGCTGGCCAGCATAGTTCTTATTAGTGGCAGTATTTGCTTATCAGGTATCCTTGTACTCAGGCTTTAAGTTATTAGAACATGATTACCCCCACACAGAAAGATGAACAATCAGATGTACCATACTCTACTACTACTGGGGGGATATTAATTCACTTCCTTGGTAGAGATGTAAAACCAGTAAGATTAGAAACCTGTGAATATAATGGACCTAGGAGCAGGAACAATCTTTTCTTTATGATGTAGACTGGTACACTAGTTGCCACTGTCAATCCTCTAAAGAGATAGGGTCTTGCTACTTTTTTGCTATGAATTCTTAATTTGTTCTGAATGTATAATTCATCCTTTTAGGTGTTGGACTATGGTTGGAGGTTGCAATTAGACTACAGAAGTGTGTGAAATTAAATCATGAGAGCCGTTCTCTCTCTGGGGGGTCAGCAGCACAGCTAGATTCGTAGAACTCTCGAAATTTGGCTGAAATTTCATCGAGAATTTTGAAGCAAGAAAAGTCGAAAGAAAAGTTTGGTAACCCCTGATTGACTGAACATACCGTACCTGTAATGACTGTCTGTACGCGTACGGGACACTCTTGGAAAAAAGCAGCAGAATTCTGAATTTTGAAATTCGGCGAGATTGAAGACAGAAACACAACACACCCAAGGCCGACGACGACGGTGACAATACAAGAGACACAGAACATTGTCGTTTCACATCTCACAGTCGACAAGAGTATAATTACGTCTTCTTTCAGCGTAATAAAGTGGTCTCTGTTGCTGCTCCTTATCTTGTCTGTCATGAGATAACTGTCTTTGTAGTTAGAGGGGCGAACCATGAGTACTAGATTTACACATTTGGCGTCCAGACAAACCAAACAGAAATTAGGTGAGCAAGGTGTAGAATTCTTCTGTAATAGTAAAACGATACAAGATGTTTAAAGATTTTTGGCTTTTGCTTTAATATTATAACTTTGAGTAAAAATCTCATCCCTCACAATTTGTTTTGGTATTCTTTTAAAAAAAAGTGAAATTACTGTTTGGGCATAAATATGCAGGAAAGGGACCAGAAGCTCATCGAAAACTTGACGGAGCATCATACTCTTATTCACAATTACGTAATGCATACCTTCAACGGATACAGGAAATTCATCCGGATAAATTCAAGGCAAATGCAAAAAGTAACAACAGGGCAATAAGTTCCAACCACAATGAAAAGAATGACTATTTCGCGTTTGATGAGCTTCATCATCAATTTGTAAATTTGCAAGAGGCTTGGGATCAATACGAAGCAGTCATACGTGTCATGAAACGAGCAGGAAAAACAATTGACGATGATGCAAATTTTACAATGTTTGGTGTTGGATGTTCCTTTGCTGACAATGATAAAGAACGTGATTTACGGAATGAAATTATCGACCAAGCTTGTCGAGGTTGGTTCTCATCTGGAGAATTACCGGAACGGGCGACATCGGAAGAAAGTAGCAGAACTCAAACATCAATATCTCTTTGTGATGATGATATGTTTGTATCAAGTGTTGAGACAGAAGCTTCAAATTCATCAAAAAAGAAAGGTCGTCGTAGATCTTTGGTTGATGGTGAAATGGGATGGAGGAAAGGTTCTTCTCGTTGACGAATGAAATATCTATATACATGATTATTTACCAAAAACGATTTTGCTTTTGAAAAACTTTAACACGGAATCTGTTTCTAACTATGCAGAGCTGTCACTTTAATATGATGCATCCAAGTCCAATTCATGTATCAGTACGCTTCGCACACAAACCCAAACCAGCAGCGGAATTTAGTGATTGATCGAACTAAACTTATTTCATCTTCTGTGACGTACACGGCATTCGAGAAGTACTCACGACCAAGGGTCTAATGGAGTATCTTGCACCCATTGCTGTCAATGCGAAAGGAATGGTGAATTTCGAAAATGTGATCTTATTTGCAGACGTCAACACCCTGAAATACTGGATGAAGCACAAAAGCCAACAAAGTTAATACATTCTCGACTCCGTCACTCCTTATATGATAGACTTTTAGTGTAAAATATGCATACAAAGTTACTATAATACGGTTGGTCATGACGATTTTTTAGCAGGTGGTTCAGCAACTCCGTCGTCAGGTGTGTCCTCTTCACGTTTGCGCTTGGCACTTTCAGTGCTTTTCTTTTTTGATTGTGCCTCTTCATTTGCAGCCTCTTCTAATTCTCTTTTCTTTAAACCAGCTTCAACAGCAGCACCTAGCCTCTCCAAGGCCAATTTTCTTCGCTTCAAACCAGCCAATTGTCCTAATGCTCCACGAAGCAATTCTTGTGAAAAGCAATCTGGATTCAGTCCACCCCCATGTTCCATCAACTCGAGAAGATCCAAGGGAATTGGACAATCTTGTAAGGATTTTCTTAATACGTCATCAGTCTTCACTACACCTTCCACTCTTTCTATAGCCTTGATGGTCTCTAGTAGATGCTTAATCAACTTGCTTGTGGTGTTATAATGTACACTGTCATCTGCTGCCTCAGACCAATTCTTTACTACATCGGTTACATCTGCTATTCGTGATAATAATTCATGTAGACGTTCCTGTAACACACGGATACCACCCTTTTTTGCGGGAGATGCAATAGAAGAAGATATTACTGAGTGAGGCGTAGACATGTTTGATTGTAAGTTTTCTATACAGCCTATATTTCGCTTTGTCGAACAACTAACTAAACACTAAAGTATGTCTCAGCGAAAGCATCGTCGTCTTGGAGTTGTGTGGGAGCGAGACGGAACTTCCGTTGTGTCGGTCTGGATCTCGATCGGGAGGCGCAAGCGTGACATAAAAACTGGGGTCGATTGAGTCGAATGGAGGGATAACGCAATTTTTCAAAAATTTCACTCCTCTTCGTCTTCAATTGATAAACACCATCAGATTTTCACATACAGTATTTTCACGCGCCAGAGCTTCTGGTCTTTTTTTCTGAACGAATCTTTCATTATTTTTTGCCGCTTGTCGCTCCCTCAAGACGATCCGACCATGAGAACATTGCGTTCATTGTCGCTATTCTTTTTGAACTTCTTTTTGGCCTGGTTCTTACTTTTTGGTCATGTTGTAGAAGCACGAAGAACGCGATTGACTTGGGTCAACGGTATTGCTTACGGTCGTCATCACATGGATGAGGGTAAAGTCAAAATTGAGAAAATATTCGGAGGGAAACGTGTAGAGTACTGTCATAACCCTACTGCCATGTCCCATGATGATGATACACTTGGTTATATTGGTGACCTTACGCAAGCAGGAACTCAAAAACTGGGACGCATAACAGAAGAAGTGGATCAACTCGTAAGGTCAGACAGAACATTTCTTCTAAAAAAGTTGTGTGTCTCTTGTTAAAATTGACATTCTTTCATTCCTGACGAATCTAACCTTCCTAGAACCGCTGACTTTGTTAATTTCTTCTTGTGATGAATACTACTAAAGCAGACATTTAAAAGAAGCGATTGCCGCAGTCGGAAGGAGAGGTCGAGTAATACATATTGCACATTCTCAGGGAGCACTGATAACCCACTTGGCTACAAAGCAGCTTTCGTCATTAGAAATGAGTCAAATAGAGGTCATTGCCTTTGGAGGTGCAGCTGCGTTGAGAAAAACACCTCAAACTCCTTTTCATCGATGCGTAAATTACTATTCAGTAAATGATCCTCTTTTGTTCCTTGTACCAACAGCAGCTCAAGCCTTACGATCAGGCTTTGTGGCGAATGATGAATTTTGCTTCTTGTCACCTAAAGTTGGAGACCCGATTGAAGATCACAACTTATTAGGACCAACTTATGCAGATGCACTGATATGGGAAGGCTATCGATTTCAGAATATGTATCAAGGTGTAGTTTATAGAAAGATGAGATCATTCTGTCTCATTCTCATTGCGTTGGCAGAAGCACTTATGCGACAACTACGAGTCCTTCTCAGGGCCATTGCTCAACGAACGGTAGTCCCATTAATGCGACTTCTACTCTGTATTCATGCATGGGTTCAATCTCGTTGTAAAGATACCGCAAAGGCAATATATGCTTTGGTCATAGCACCGACTATTGTACTAGCCAACTTGCTCCTCGAATATTTCGGTGAGACATTGAGATCATTGAGTGGGGAGCAAAAATATGAACCCGTTTCGATCATAGTCGATCAAGCACGAACAAGAGAGTAATAGCGTGAACGATTAAACTTCCGTGCTTCTTTATTGAATGCGATAGATATCATAGAATAGTTTTCAAGTTTTTAAAGCCTGATTTCATGCCTTTCAATGGATAACACCATAATTCTTTTAAGCTAATATTCGAAACGAGCCGCAGATCCATGTTTGATTTTTTTGCAGTATTTTTTGTGTATTGGGGATAAGGATATAGACAGTATGAGTACGAAGTACGAAAGAGTTCCCTACGGTACAGCGAGAGATTCGTATTTTTGTACGCAGAGTACGAGTATATTACAACGTAAATGATATCTCTACTACTATTCCCGTACGTATGTCGAAATGTATGGAGTTTACAGTCTGTATGGTGCTCCTATTTCTACGTCATTCATAGACTTGCTTCCGTATTCACATCATTTCTCGTTTATTTTTCTCAACTTTTCTTCTTCCCAATAACAAACAAGAAGCAAGAGTTGCATCATCGCAATTGACGGCGAGGATCATCGAGTGTCGATTGAGGATTCCAGCACATTCTTGCCAAGATGATATCTACGTTTCGTGCAGGATCCAAATCCCTGCTTTCTGCGGGAGGAAAGCGTTCAATTAGGCGCGTCACACAATTTAGACAATCCAGCTCCATAGCCTCCATTCTTCAATCAGTGCAGGATGGAAAGTTGACTGCCGCCGATGCAGAACAAATGTTATCGTCGAATTCGGCCACATCTTTGAAGTCGCCCCCAGTGTCTCCGGATGATGCATTAGAATCCTTTGCCAATTTAGATCATAGCCGAGCCAAGCGAACTGGATTTCCAGAAGCTATTTTTGCACAGGGAAAAACTCCACACCAGATTGCTGCAATTCTCGACGATATGGCTAAAAACGTCAACGCGTCCATCGAAAGCGGAGAGGTAGCTTGTAGTTTAGCTAGCAATGCTATTCTAGCAACGAGGGTAGATCCTGACCTCTATAAGGCCATCTCCAAAATTGAATTAAGAAATGGGACAATTCACTATCACGAAATGGCTAGGATCGTGTCGATGAAGGCATCGGCTCTAGATTCAGTATCAAGTGAAGCTGATGTTGACAGCAATCGCCGCAAAATTGTAGTAGCATGCGCAGGAACTACAGATTTACCTGTCGCTGAGGAGGCTGCAGTTACACTTGAAGCAGCTGGATGTGACGTAGTCAGAGTCTACGACGCTGGAGTGGCGGGCCTTCACCGAATTATTGGGGCTCTGCCAAGGCTTCGAGACCCTGACGTTGACTGCGTGATTGTGTGTGCTGGTATGGATGGTGCTCTTCCCAGTGTTGTTGCGGGTCTTGTGAGCGTCCCAGTTGTCGCTGCACCTACAAGTGGTAAGTGAAAGAAGGGTTGTACTTTTACGACTTTTTCAAAACTATGTGAAATCTAATTCATCAAATTTTGTTGGTATCTTTCTCCCCAGTCGGTTATGGAGCAGCATTTGGAGGAGTCAGTGCCTTGCTAACGATGTTGAACAGCTGTGCACCTGGTGTTGGTGTTGTCAACATTGACAATGGCTTTGGTGCGGCTGCACTTGCCTTCAAGTGCACCGGGTCATGAAACTACGGGGCGTTAATACCTTAGACCGAAAGAAAAATATTGGATAATTGGTATCTTAATTTTGCACTAGCGCTTCAAATCATACCAACCTTTCAATGGATTCGACGTGCCACTCAAGATTGCATTCTGAAGTTGCAACCTTTCTTCATTCATAAGCTTAGATTTTATCTCCTTGTAAGATTCCTCATTTGTAATGGAGATGCATTTTTTTGAAAGAAGCAGTTGAAGGAAAGCCTTTCGACTCAGACGAGATTTGCATTGGTGATAATCTTGCAACACTTTTGGCTTTTTTCCTTGTTTGATTCCACGAGCTCCAACAGTGATCTCAACCGAACTGGAAACGCGCTCAGACGCAGTGTCAGACGTCGATTGTTGTGGTATTGATTGTCGTTGCCAATTGATACTGAAACCACACGGGGAACACCCTTTGCTTGACCGGGACTTCTTCTTTGCTCTGTCCTCCTTGTGCAACTTCCTTTTACCTTGCTCTGTAATTGTAAATGAAGTCGAACTATCAATATCCGATGATGTACCGGTCGGTGATGGACCTTCATTTTGAACTACTGATTTTCCTCGGTCAAATAAATGCTCACAAATATGGACGGTAGTTTCAGAACTTTTAAGCTCTTCCATATATTCTGTCATCCATTTTGAACTATTCGGAGAAACATCTTTTTGAATTGACTCAGCAACCGTGCGAGTGCGACCAGGGATTGCCCGCTGAAGAGCCAAACATTGGCTTTCAAGTGATTTAGCTTGTGGATCAGCACTCACAGATATAGATGTGAAACGGATTGGTTTGGGAATAAAATGAGACAGTAAATTTCCTTGCAAGCCAAACACTGACCAGCGTACAAGTTTATCTGAGCATGACATGGAAGTTGAGCGAAGGTGATCCGGTAAGTTGGATCTACCCGACTTTGTTCGTAAAGCACCGATAATTTGTGTTTCCTCTCTAGCCACAACTGCTTTCGCATTTTGTGTTTTGGTATCACCACCATCTTTGTCTCCAACATGTAGCAACTGGTGAGAACCACCACAATCTTCCAAGGCTACACCACTTTTCTCTGAAACGATAACTTTTGCACCAGTGAAATTTAGTCGCTTGTTTTCGCTGTATGCCGGATTAGCCTCCATCTCTGACGAATTTAGTTCATAAATCGAACTATCACCACACGGAGAGTCACTCACATATAAATGAAATTGCAAATTCGATCGAAGTTCAAATTTATTCTCTTCAGTCTCTGTCAACATTCGGCTAGGATTTGGATCCGGAAGACCATGACACTTGGTACCACCCGACGATGCTAATATTTCATTCCACAAAACTCTCACGAATCCTCGCCGGGCCAAAACTTCAGCATGGGAATCATGCAAAATTAAATCTTCACATTCCTTTTTGTCTCCACTGATGGCAGTACATTTCGATCCGGTTGCACAACTGACAACCCAAGGCTGATGTTCCTTGGACGACGACACCTCGTTAGCCACGATCGCCGCATATACGGTCCATTCATGATTTTGAGGTTTGCCTTTGTTTGGAAGCTGTTCATAATGTTTCAGAGCGCATGACGCAATCTCATTATGGGATAATCCTTTGCTCGATGTTCCATTCTGTTCGTCACCATCTTTCATGGCCAATAGTTTGACGACATGAAAGATGCAGATTCGATGCAGTCAATCAGATGGCCTTGTATTCTTCTGTGGATGGATCCAAAAAAATAGTGACTGGTACAAAAATGCGCGAAAAGTTTTTTTTGCGCATGGGGGGTTCCCACTGACGTGTCGGTGTCAGTCGTCTGAATTTGAGTATGGATAGACTCACATACATGCTGGCAAATCTTTTTTTATGCAGTGGCGGTTTCTCGTATGTACCCGGATCGAAAGATGCTGCTGATGACAGCGTAGTTTGATTCAGCACTTGTTTGCATCCCGTCAGAGGTGTTCACATCACCTGACATCAGACATCACCGAAACAGCACCAGTTCTTTGCGATCTACTGTATCGCACATTTAACCAAAACTTGTTTCAACCATGCGTACCTTTCTTTTGGCTGCGATTCTGGGAATGGCCGGACAACATATGTCCGCTGAAGCCTTTTCTCTTTCCATGAAGGCTGATGGACCGGCAACTCGCAGAACTTTCTTCTCTAATGCAGCAGCATCGGCCGCTGCTGTTGTGGCTGCTTCTTCTGCTGTTCCCAGCATTGCTAATGCGGCACCTGAAATCTACAATACTCCTGCTGGAGTAAAATATGCTATCCTTAAGCAACCAAAGGATCCCAAGAAGGCACCTTACCCTCAAAAGAACGATATCGTTGCCGTAGAATATACTGGCTATCTCGTTGATGGAAAGATCTTCGATGCCACACACGCTGAAGGAAAAGGAAACGCGCTTCTCTGGCAGCTTGGAACTGAAGCTGTCATTCCCGGATTAAATGATGTCGTCTCACAAATGGTTGTTGGACAAAAGGTCCAAGCAATCATTCCTCCGAACATGGCCTTTGGCGACAAGGGAATCTGCATCGAAGGTGGAGAATGCCTAGTGAAACCTGGATCTACCCTTGTGTATGATGTATTCCTTAAAAAGAGCTCTATTCCTCCTCCATAAATTTATAGTATTTCAAAAGAGAATCGAAAACTGATTATGGCACTCTCAAGATGAAATCATTTTGCAAGTAGTGTGTAATAAGGATCAACGTCTAGATGGGCAGCAATACGAAATATACTCCAGGGCGGTGTTTCAGTACATTTATTAAGCAATAACGCAGTACAGTAAATATATAGTGATAATAAAGAATTAGTTCATTATGCTTATTTTACTACCAGCTACCATCGTCTACACTTGGTGCTCTTGCACGCTTCAACGTGTTCGCCCACAGTTGCCTTTGCTCTTCTCTCCTTGAACTGCGTGATGCCGGTGATGTAATGTCAGCACCAGGTCGTATGGAATTCGGAGGTGAAATGCTCATGTTTCGCAAATTGCTACTAACAGAATTTTGTAGAGGACCATGATCGTCGTCTTCGTCTTCATCGTCGTCATCATCATCATCATCATCGTCACTGCTGTCGCTATCACCGTCACTGTTTTCATCATCACTGTCATTATCATCGTCGCTGTCGTTTTCCGTTGGTAGCCCGACATTCGTGTCTTCTTGTTCTTCCTCATCTATCATTTGTTGTTCCAAGGAGACTTCCTTTTCTACACTTCCTTCCCAATTTTTGTAAAATGGTTCAATGAGGGGGTAAGATCTACGTAGCAAATACGGGTCAAAGGGGAAAAACGAATCCAAGGGATTAGATCCGCGTCCCAATCCTCCTACACCACCCTTATGCCGTTGCTTTTCAAGTGTTACAGCGGTTGTTATTGCAGAAGCTCGTTTCTTCTTCTTTATTATTTTGCCCGCCCTCTTGGCTTTCTTTAGAGGTTGCTTGACAGGTGTTGATGCTGTAGCCATTCGTCTATCTTCAGATACCAGTCGTTCTAATAGTTGAGCATCCAGTAAATCAAAGACATGCGCAACATGGAGGAATTCACCTCGGACACTCTCTAAGCAATATCTCATTGGTTGCAATTCATGAGAACAGAGCTTGGTCCATCTTTCTGGACCAATATCGAAACTAGGTGGGATAACATCAGGAACAACTTCACCTTGATTGGGATCCTCCTTACTACGTAACCATACTTCTTTGCCTTCATTGTAATATTGTACAGCCTCCTTTCCACGGAAACACATAATGTAAAATGCTGCTTGACATACAGTATAAAACAAAGCATGCAAATCACATTGATCACGAGCATCTGCAGCATGAATGTCATCACCCTTCATTTTAAGTTCAAGAATGTAGGTCTCTGCAAAAGCAAAGAGTGCAGTGATGCATTCGACAATAGTTTCCGGACAAACGAACGATGATCGACTAATAAAAGAAGCCAAATAACAAGCTGCACATTGTCTTGTTGACATGGATCTGCAAGAATCAATCAGTATTCCCACCAATTTATGACAAAATCCACGGTAAAGTTTGGGTTGAGGAATAGGTTGTCCTTCTGTTGTGGTGGAGGATGGAGTAGAAGGGGTGTTGTTGATGATATCAGTAGCAGGAGCAGCATCTGCTTCCCCACTAGACGATTCCACAGGAGACTCGCCTAAACCACAGATGACCATGACCACAAACTGGACATACTTGGACCGATGAGTTGTTAGAATAACATTGTCAAACACAGGTGACACTATCCGAAACAAATCTTGAGCAGCATCTGGATGTGACTTTGCTATTCGATGAACATATTCCAACAAATATTCCATCATTTGATCTAATTTGTCAGCTAGATCATCAACTTTGATATCAGTTACTTTTCCTTTGTTAGGTGATGATCCATCTGGTGCATCTTTCTTTGACTCATTACCATTGTCACCATCAGGATCTTTATTATCCTTTGCCTCATTTTCTATTGTGACTTCACCAACATCATTAATTTTAATTTCCACATCCACTTCTAAGCATTTATCAATGACTAGGGCTAAAATTTTGCTGCGAATACTTTGTGCGTACCCCGTCACAGTGAGAGCTTGTTCGGTATACCATAATGATAATGTTGCCGATCCTAATCGGAAGGGGAAGGACCCTGCCACCAGGGGATATAATTCAGTCGTTCCCTTGGGACATACTCGTATTATAGTTGCAATACATGCATGAGTCTTGGTAGATCGCATGATTGAATCTTCTGATTCCGCAGGGACTCGTTTGAGGATTCGCCACAACCCATTCAGTATTGGACCGACAAACACACTGTTGGCACTCACGAGTGCTACAATCAAATGGTAATAGGCATCCGCAAGACTACCATCCTGTATGGGTGCAATCAGTTTTTCATTGTCAGATGTTGTGACAGCAGCGTTTGCTACGAATGGATCAATCTTAAAGAGTACATGGATTAATTGAGGATGCTGGTTTGGATCCTTTGTCATATGATGGAGAGTCGACCCAGCAGTACGGAGTGCTATGAATATTTTACGCAACATGGGAGGATCGTCACATTTGCGAATACAGTCCATAACAGCAAGATATTGTCGACTTCTTTGATCTGCGAGGAGTGCAGAAGCCACAAATTTCTGAACAGGTTGCATTTCTTTCAGTGGTGGCATCCGACATGGTTGTAACGTAAAATCACCATTTTCAAATGGAGCCCCTGGTCCTCGTAATCTTGTGACATCGATCACCAAAGAAGGTTCTTCGGATGAGGAGGATTCCTGTTCTAAAACAGCATTGTTCACATTCTGCTGTGGCTTATTGGAGAGCTCCGCAGCTTCGACTTTGCATTTCGCAATTTTGGGAGAACGAGTTTTTGACATGGAGTGAAAAGATTCAAGTTGATTTTAAAGCAAACCTCTATTGCACAACTCCTTCAATGACAAGACTACTGTAACAAAAGCTGGTAATGTTTGCCGACACGGATGTACTAGGCAAGGCAAGGTGCTATCCGTGAGCGGCAATTGGGTTCTGTTTTTGCAGAGTCTGTAAGGTGAGAGGTGAGTAAGAAAAAAAAAGAAAAGCTCAAGGCGAGGATTTATTTTCTGGATGGTCTGTTGGCGAGTGGTTGTCGTGTTGTTTTTTAGAGCTGTGGTCTGTTTTTCTCTCTCTCTAGAGAGAGTCTGTCTCCTCTGAGGGTTTGTTTTCTTAGTAAAAGGTACTGAACCCAAATCCATGTCTTTCTGAGAAGTGTTGACCTGGCGAGCCGGGTAGCCATTTTTTGATTCATTCGAATGATAATTGAAAATTTTGCTTGGCTTGCTGGCTCGCTAAAAAATTCGATGCTCGCTTGCATGCATTCATGTCTTCTCTTTCGACTTATGGTTCTCGTCTTTCTCTAGAGTAGAGAGTCTTCCCATCATAAAAAAAGAAAGCGCCACAGCAACTTCTAACGTTTTCTTCCGTACTCCCAGAAGCTTCCCGCAAGAAGAGAACAACGCGAGTTGATTCGTGGGTGAGTGTTACGCCCTTCAAATCACCACTGAGGAACAGAACATTATCACAAAGGACCAACTAGAGAGAACATTCCCTTTGCGACCATATTAATTAACCGTTAAAAACTTTTATTATTGCATTCGTGGAAACCAATCGCACATTGCCAAAAGACCAAAAAGGAAGATTCAAAACAACAGACACTTCAACCCATACCTCGAAGTATTCAGAGACAAAAAGAGAAAGTTTGCTCCACAGACCTGCTTCATTTGACACAGCATCAAGTCGTAAAAGTTACAAACAAGACCGAATTTATCAACATCATTAGTCGGCGAACAAGACAAAGAAAGAATACAACTACAGTCATATTATAAAAATGGGAAAGACAAAGCAAGCACAATACAAACACAAAGCTGAGCTCGACACAAAGCTGCGATTGGCAGCACCAACACGAGATATTCTTGAGGAACTTGCCGTCATGTGTGCCAAGGAACCATCTCCTCAAAATACCTTTCAATATGCATTTTGTCTGTCCAAGTCAACACAAAAAAGTGAATTAAGATACGCCATTACGATATTAGATGGTCTCCTTAAGGATGGGTACGAACATGAACTTGATTGTATGTACGGTGCTGCGACAGCATTGTACTTATTGGGAGAGTACGACGAATGTAGGGTGAGTTACATTAGGAGAATGGTAGAGATTTTTTAGAGCTTTCAGAAGAGCTGTCGTTGCTATGTTTGTGTTGTCTATCTAGACTCTTTATTATTCATTACTGTCACGAAAAAAGTGTACAAATCCTTCTTCTCACCTGATTTTTTTGTATTACATTAATGTTTCACCCCCCGCCCCCCTCGGTATACTATAGACAAGATGTGAGAATATTCTACGTAGTAAACCAGAAAATCGTCTAGCATCCGAACTTCATCTTGCATGCATTGCCGCGAAAGAAGAACGTGATATTGAAAATGCGAAAAAAGTGGCACTTGGTGGTGCTGTAGCGGCTGCTGCTGTTGGGGTAATTGGTGCTGTCGCAAGTGCAGTCTTGGCCAAAAAACATTAATTAGAAAATCATTATTATAGAGACATTTCATTCTGAAAGTGTCGCACACGATGTGTCGTCTAGTCGTGTTGTACCGTACACATAGTCATCTAGACAAGTATGCGGTTTTTTAGCATCTTCGGAGAGTATCGGTGCCTTTTTTGAGAACAAGATAAAAATAGATGAAATGCCTTTATTCTCGTTACTGTTTTCTTCAATAATACACACTAATGTTTTCTTTCTATTAGGAAGAGTTTCGTCTTCTTCGTCCATTTTAATAAGCGCCCTGTT
Source organism: Asterionellopsis glacialis (assembly GCA_014885115.2). Classification (NCBI taxonomy): domain Eukaryota; phylum Bacillariophyta; class Plagiogrammaphyceae; order Rhaphoneidales; family Asterionellopsidaceae; genus Asterionellopsis; species Asterionellopsis glacialis. Next base: position 16,821 of record WKLE02001363.1, on the reverse strand, counting down.
GGAGTCATCACTTGGCTCTGCGTAACAGAATAATCATAACTCCTACTTTAGAAAATATTGTTGTGGATACAAAAAAGTCAAGATAATTTTCATCTTATTCCAGTAGAGTTCATTATATAGTATCAATATATTGTATGTTATTTGATGTTATTGTGGCGCTTTATAAATGTGAGGACTTCTCGGTTGTAAATAATACATCATGGCGTAAGACACAACACTGCCAGCATCAAGAAAGGAATAGCTTGAAATATTTTGTTTTACAATTTCTCTTTCTACGATGCTACAGTGGTTTACACAGATGGCTTACATACTAAATTGATCGAACCTTAGCGGTCGTCTATTACTCCTTGCAACCAAAGCATCCCTGCCAGGGAAAGAGTAGAAATTATGCCGGTAGTAGTCATGTCTGTGTCTTCATAAGCTTCCCCTAAAAGCTCAAATAATGCCACCCATGCCATCGCACCACCCGCAAATCCTAAACCAACTGGAAGGATAGGGATAAAGTAATGTACAAACAAATATGCAGGAACTGCCATTATGGGTTGAGGAATACTTGTCAGGATTGCCCATAATGCTGCTGTTAGCTTGGCATTCTTCTGTGGCAGCAACACCACAGCAATGGCAAGTCCCTCGGGAATATTGTGAACCGCAAGACTTGCCGATATGAATACGCCCAACTCGTGACCATTGGAACCACCAAAGCTAACACCAATACCGACGCCCTCTGAAAATGAATGGAGCGTCATGACAAAAAAGATTAACAAAGCTCTTCGAGCATCAGCGCCACCTAGACCATTTACAGTGTATTCCTCATGTTCTTCCAAGAATTTTTTCGTGGATAGAATGAAAACAAGCCCTAAAACAGCTCCAATTACAGTTCTCATCCCACTTGAAATATCTGAAATGTCGTCAGGTTCATCAAACGTATATCCTTCCATAAACAAAGAGTAACTAGCTGCCACCATCATTCCCGCGGCAATTGCTACAAGAAAAATGTCCATAAGTCATTCCAGATAAAGAGTTGATACATATTTGTATGAGCAAATTTGAAAAGAAAAATAATGTGCAATAAAATGCAGTGAATTATCCATGCAAAAAGTCACGTACCATTCGAAACACCAACCCAAAATTTATCAAGATCCGGAATAATGACCAATGGAAGAACACCAAGTCCAGTACTCAGAGCTGTTATCCAGCCATAATACCATACATGTTGGACAGAGGGCTTGCCTACTGGTTGAAGAGGATCTGGCATTGTTACATAACTGAAGACAAGAAGCAGAATAGCTGCGACAATAACTCGTTTTGGGGTTCGAATAACTTCTGGGGTAACATCCTTGGTTTGTTCTTTATTGTCGGTAGCAGCCTTTTCCTTTTCTTTGGCCGCTCTTTGCTGTCTGGTTTCAACCATTTTTAATTGTTCGATGATTCCCAAAACTTTTAAATCAAAAAGTAGCTACTGATCACTTGCTTGACACAATCAAAGGATGAAAATTCAAGGCAATATTTTGGAAATGAACAGTCCACAGTCAGCTAAAAGTGATAACGACTTCACTCCTATTTCACTGAATCTCCACCAGGATTTTTTTACGAGTTTAACTTCTCAAATGAAAACTTAGTCTTCGTTTATGATTGCCTCGAACTCGCTTTACTTGAAGTCGTTAAAGATAACTTGCGTGTGTTCCAGATTCCAAAACAGAGGCCCCCTTGCGTTGTGTTCTTCGTCTTTGATGGCTGTTAGTCGGTCTCGCTCTCGTTGTGGCGTGGGTGCAACGTGTGAACCGAGTAAAACGAACGAGCGAGGAAAGACGTACTTACTTGGGCCTGATTGTCAACGGCTGCGGAGAAGTCCGTTCCTCGTGTTTGTCGTACTTCGACGCAACGTAGTATGGCACCAATTAGGTCCTACAGCTGGCAGACGTCAGCAATCAGGTTTGCCTGTGGTTTGATGGCGGGTACTGTGCAATATACTGTAGAGGAGTGAGGAGTGTTCCATGGAGTGAGTGCGCGCGAGTGCACGAGTTCCCGCCAACGTGGTCGACAAACTTTCAAACTTGACAAACAACAAACAACATCAAACGAAGTCTTCCTGTTCTTCTCGATGTTTTTTTTCCGTCAACGAGAGAAAAACACTCGGAGCCACCAACGACGATCTTATAGATTCACCCTCGCTTTGATATTTCTCCTATTTGATTTGATTACCAATTGCGTTCATGGTGCTATGTCACATTTTTAAATAAATAAAAGTATGAATTCCGCCGAAGATTTTCCTTTTGGCGTCATTCGAAAATTATGTTCGATTTCAGAACATAAAAAAGGCTCCATTCTCATGATTCATGGTTGGGCACAAAATGCTTCTGTCATGCAGTTTAAAACGAAAAATCTAACAAAGTAAGTCAGTTATATCCTGTTTTGAAAATATTGTCTAAAATGACTGAATGCTAGCTCATATAGTCTCTTCTGTTCTGGTGGACATTTCGCACCCCCCGCCCCGTCAAATATAGAAAATTCAACAAAGCCGGTTATGATTGTATATTCTTGGAAGCACCTCATATCCTTCCGTCGAAAAGTACAATAGAGATTGATGGTGTTTCAATGCAGGTTGTACGAGGCGAAAGAAAAAATGCGAAAGCATGGTTCGTCTATTCGGAGAAAGATCCAACTGACACAAGCTTATCTCAATCTCGGGATCCTGTGCGCTTAATTGGCTTGAATGAGTCCTTGAAATATGTGGAAAGAGTATTAGATGTTGTCATTGCAAATAATCCGAACGAGATGATTGCTATACTAGGTTTTTCCCAAGGAGCATCGTTTGTACACATTCTTTCGGCACTAGCATCATTATCTGAAGATACATCTGACAATATTGACCAGATTCCGTCTGTATTCACAAGCATAAACTGTGCCATTCTCATTGGGGCCTTTGGAGCGTACTATTCTAAAGACACAGAACTGCAATACCCGCGAGGAAATATGGAGAAAATTAGCATACCAGCTCTACATGTCATTGGGAAACAAGACACTAAGGTTGATCCAGAAAAGAGTCTTGACTTGGCAAAAGCATTTTTAGCTGGTGAACTATTTTGGCACGAAAAAGGTCACACTATTCCTAAAAAAAGCGCAGACTCGGCAGTCATGGTAGCTTTCCTCGATAAAATCATTGATCAAAAGCCAAAGTAGTGCTATTCTAATTGTCGATACTGTATTTAGACTTTCACCTCAATAGGTCATTTTTAAATGGATAATTGGATTTTATTCTTTCAACAGTCAGTGGGATTTTGGATAGCTATCAAGTTTCTCCAGATTTCAAGTAAATGGGCGATTGTTTGACAGACGTCTCTTGTCATCAAGCGTTATTGTGATCTGCAAATGTTGTTTTGGTGGCCATCTCTTTTTACATGGGATCTTCAACGTCTTTATCCCTTGTGCCATCTCATTTCCCCTGCGCGACCGCGCTTTCTTGTCTGTCACGCTCAACCCGGTGCGGTTAACCGGGGGGACGAGGTGAGCGAGAGGACGGACGATGAATCATACATACTCGTAATGGATGACGTTTTTCTTTCTCCCCAAGAAGGTTTTTCGCTTTCTCACTTGTTGCCTACGCCTGTGTCATCTCTGTGTCACTAGTTCCTAGAGACTAGAGTCCTAGTCACTAGACATGTCACTCATCACAACTGTCTCATACGAATAACAAATACGCAAGTACTACTCTGTTGTTCATTTCGTTTCATATTTTCTTGCTTAATACATCAACCACGAAGTTCCTTTAATCATGCCGTCTATTCTTCGTTTATCACTTTTATCTGTATACTTGTGCGTTTTGGCCACATCCATTTCTGCTTTTGGTGTCGTCACGCCTACCGAACGTTCGTCCACTGAGCTCGGAATGTTCGGTGGTTTGAAAAAAGCGTTTGCAAACGATGACAACCTTGGAAAGGCTCAAAATGCCGGCTTGTCTGGAGGTCCTGATTATAACGAGAGCGTCACGGTGAATGGAAAGCCTGTCAAAGCAATTGTTGGACAGAAAGTCAGTGTTGTTGCCAATGCCGCTCGTGTCAAAATATCGTACAACTGCCAAAACGGAGAATGTGGAACTTGCGCAATCAAGGTCAACGGCCGCAAGGCCTTGGCATGCCAGGCAACTATCCCAAAGGGGAAATGTAATATTCAAACTCCTTAGATGAAGAACTCGTCTCATGTGTATACTACCTCTTAACTCACTTGAACTGAGAAGATATCTACTGAATGTAGCACCGAGGAATGCTTGGGAAAAGAATAACTGTAATCGGTGGGAATAATTTAGAGAAAGGAATGTTGACACTCTTATCCTATTTTTAGCAAAGTGTACATTATTTGATTTTGATTGCACAAAACTGTTTATGAGTTTCCAAATCGAACTCCACTTTCCCGCATTCGCCTTCCTTTGTTTGCAAAAGCTTTTGCGCAAACACAGAGTTACCAACACACACCTTTACAAGATTCCGCAGCTCGGACTCTTTTATTGGTAGAAACTTAGCTTCTACCGAATCCATTTGTTTCATCAATTTGTCCACATCAGATTTACTACTTTTGAAGCTTTCTGTTACGGAAGCTAGCAAGTCCTCTCGACTTACTGATGAAAAATTGGAACCTTGGAGAAAATCATCATAGGTAAGAGATGGTGGCTGTGACACTGCACCAAAGGCTTCGAAGCGTTTTTCGAACCTTCGCTCATGTGAAGTAAATACATATTTTTCCACAGTCAAAGCTCCTGCTTGATTGAGTGCTGCAATGAACTGTCCGAGCAAGACCAATAATTTGTCGTAAGATAATGTTGTCATCATTTCATGCAATTTCACACACTTGCCACACCAAAAGTAAGAACTTACCCGAACGATTCCTCGGCACATGTTTCGCTTAATTTGTATCAATAAAAATTCCAAATCGTATTCTAAATCTTCCGGTGTAATGAGAGAACTAGCAACTGGAGTCTTTTTCTTTGGTCCACCTTTCTTCTTACCCTTTTTAGTAGGGGAAGCCTTTGCAACTTTGTCAGCCATCTTTGTTCCACGCATTCTTGTCAACGTGTTGAGGAGAGATGACAACAGGTAATCCCGATACCAATACGCAATCGAAAGTTCGTATTGTCCGTAAAATAATTCAAGTTCAATACCAAGACCGACGTAGTGTTCCATGAGCCATACCGTCAAGAGAAAGGTATATTGTGTAAAAAAAGGAGGTAATGGGTTCTCTCCCAAGAGACCGTCAGGATATTCTTGTCGATGTTTTATATCAACTACCTTTGCTTCATTTTGCAAGTTTGACCATTCCTTCAACATGACTGTCTCCATGTAGGCGCATTGACGATTGCGATTCAAAACAAGAAATTTCAAAGTGTCATATGTTGGCTTAGCCAAGCGACCCAGGAAAGGCCGTCCAAATGTTCCTTCGGTGAGATCGCTTGGTACACCCGCCCATTGTTGCATATCCTTGGCAATCAAGCCCATCAGCAAATGCTGCCCAAGCAATCTGTCATCAAAGTATAGGTTAAGAACTATAAGCGACCGACTTAAAATATTGACGGATGACACCGAAACCCGATTTAACATACGTCGAATCCTTGATAGCGTTGTTCCTTGTAGCAACAATTCGCATACAGCCCAATCAACTTCGGAGAGAACTTTCGATAAAATTGGGATAGCTTCCTTTGGTTGACGAAATACAACTTTCCTTATTGGAGCATTCCCAACAAGTGGGCGATTTACGTATAGGTCAAATACCTTGTGTAATAAAACTTCCTTCTCCTCATCTTCTTTTTCATCTTTCAATATGGTTTGCAATTGTTCCAAACTTTGGACTCCGGAATTAATCACTACTTTTGTTTCCTCAGCTACGCGACTAACCGTTGTAGCGGAAAGTTTGGCCTGTACGATTCAAACGCATATCATGACTGAGAGTGCTTCATACTACAAGAACAACGTTGCAAAGTTTGGCACACCACTGCAACACAAAGTTACCTCAAAACGAAATACACCAACTTACCATAGATATACACACCCTAAGGAAGGCACGCTGAAATTCTAGAACTAGCAATATAACTCGTGTATCTTGACTTTCATCATCATCTTCTTCATCTTCCTCAATAAGGAGTTCCTTTACAGTACGATGAAGAACACCTTCAGTTTCTGCCAAATCACCATCTTCTCCAAAAAAGTCCATGAGTCCATGAGTATTAATCGAGAAATCCTCTTCTTCATATATATCCGCATTAAAGGCAATGTTTTGTACCATATGAGAGATAGCCACAAGTCCTAGAACGGATGCATACACTGCTCGTTGTGCAAGAGTCCCACCCGAGGACGATGTTGGTTGGTCAGTGGAGGGAGATAAAAGAGCTGCCATTTTTTCTGTTATTTGATTCGCAAGAGGAGGTGGCTGAAATTGCATATAAATTTCTTTCAATACTGGTTCATGCGCATACAAACACGTAAATGTACTTTCACAAACGGATGCACCATTTAACATGGATTCTAATCTTGCAAGGATTTCCAATGCGATATACTTTGTGTCTTTCAAAGTCAAGTCGTGCCATGGTAACTCATTCAAACTTGATGGTGGTGGCCGAGGTGGTACAAATTCATTTTCCTCTTCTTCTTTTCCGTCTTTGCTATTTCCACCAATTTTCTTTTTACTCCTGTCATATGCAGATCTAGGTATTTCACAACAATCCAATTTCCGATCCATCAATTCTAATGCTGCCATTGAATCATGTAAATTAAAGGTTTCTTCATTACACAAAAATGGATCCTTTACAGATAAAGATGACGCACATGCTTCCACAATTGACGTAATATCAACTAAATTCGAAGATGATAAATTCTCATTCTCAATATAGTCATCTTTCTTGTCCATCGTGGCACCGGCTCGCCGCAGGTGCCCTTTGCCTTTGTTGTTGTCGGTGCCGCAGAGTCAGGAGCTTTGGTTGGGTGGTGTGGGTGCGTTGTTTGTTACTGTTTACTGTGTAAGATATGTTGTGGGAAGGTTTGCTCTATCATGAAAAGCAGGGTGCCTGCCTCAACTTCGTCTTTCGAATGTCAGTCGAAAATTCTGTCCCATATATTCCTAGCATTCTACAAGCACTGGTACTGACTGGTATGAACTTATGATCTGGACGTGTGATTTGTTCGTCTATTTATATGTATGACCAGTATATATTTATTATGTAAACTACGAGAACGCCATATAATATTTTAAATGTAGTGGTATGGACATCCTTGAAGTCTCTCACCTCGATACTGACTACCTGGTACTATATAATGCGCCGGTTAGTCTTTTCCGCATTTTTTTATTCATAATTTCGGAAAACTTAATGGTATTATAGGACTTATTTTAATATCTCTAAATAAATATTAGGACCTGACAAAGGACAGGTCATGTGACCCCCCCTCAAAATCTACCGTCAGTCCCCCCCATATCCACAACTCCCTCCGCCGATTTTTTCTCTCTGGAGAGTAGAGAGTGTCCAAACTCGTGCTGTGTCTTGCGGACCATCTCTTGCGGACCATCGAAAACAAACAGAACAAAAAAAGACAAAAGTAAACCCTTGGTACGATATTTTTTAGCTTTCTTGAAACAAACTCAAACACCAGACAGAAACTGAAGAAGACCATTTACTGGTACCAAGGACGACACGCAGCGCTCGCCAAGAGAGCACAAAGCATAGAATATGCAACAAAAGTCCATTGTTAAAAATGGTAATTCACGAACATCTAAATCCTACGTTTCAGGAAGAAACAAAAGTAGTGACAACTTCTTCATCTCTTTTGTCAAATTCTTCTTCCACAATCACCGATGCTACTACTAATGATAATGATACCATGAAGAATCACAATAATAATAATAATAATTCGAAAAAGCGAAAAGCAGATGTATTGGGAAGATTGGAACAAAGTAATGAATCTCTTGGTCGGGGGGCACTTACAGGATGGACGACATGTCCCTTATGTGCAGGAACATCGAAAAAGAAATTTGCATTAGGGAGAGGAATTGCTGCTCATTTACATGCTGTACATACTCCATGGAAACCGGGCAAGGCAGAATTAAGGAAACGGAGAAGATTACAACGACGACGTCGTGCTGAACAGCAACGAAAAAAACACAACAACAATAACGACAACGACGACAATAACAAGAAAGCAAGTAGTGATGATGCAATACTGAATAATAATAATCAACAAGATGTAACAGATGAGAACAATTATTACATTCAATTAGCACCTTGGGAACCAACTATAGAAGAACAAGAGCAATGGGATCAAAAAGTATTAAAGATTGCTGCTGAATTGGAAGAGAAGGCTCGACAACAACAACAACAACAACAACAACAACAACAGCAACAGGCCGCCAACACTTCTGAAACACTACAAGTAGAAAACTCATCATTATCGTCTTCAAATAAAAATGGAGAGGAGTCGTCCGTGATAATAATCTCAAAGGGGCTCGATCGAAATGGAAAGCAATCTCACTCTTATCGGGATAGCTTACCACCATTCATACAAGCCGCTGCAGATGGAAAGCTAGATACATTGAATGATCTTGTCAATATGAGTTCTAAGAATAAGAATGAAAAGATCAATGATGATATCAACAAACGCATTGAAGATGATGATCTGGCAAGTATTCGGAAGCTACTTGAAACACGTGACCGCAACGGTTCTACTGCCGAGCATTGGGCTGCAGGCGAGGGTCATTTAGATTGTCTGAAATTCCTTTTCCAACTTCGATCACAAGTATTAGAAAATAACGGAGAAAGTGGCATGAAGCAAACATCTAACGAAGGACCCAATGTTAAAAAGATTCGTCGACGTGATGGCAAAACATGTCTTCATTATGCCGCACGCAATGGAAGATTAGACTGTATCAAATATCTGCTTTCAGCCGACAAAACTGTAAATGTTGATGAAGTGTCTGGTGATGGAACCACTCCTATCCGTAAGTAACACATTATGTTTTTTTTTCTCCACATGGAGTAGTTTATTTTTTGATTGTCATTTAATACATAGTGAAATTCTTCTAACTGTTATTATTGCTCATCGTGTTGAATGATGGTGGCATGGAAATTATTTTAGATTTGGCTTGCTACGGTGGCCACCCAGAAGCTGTAAGACTACTGCTGCAACATGGAGCCAGTTTACAATGTAGCAACGAGTGGGGGTGTGGTGCCGCTCATTGGGTGGGTATGACACGATGCGAATCAAAAGTCCAAACTAGAAATTTGTGTACCATGCTGTTGGAGAGAGGTACTTGCTTTGCATCACCACAAAAACAAGGACACACAGCATTGCACAAGGCTGCTCAACGAAAGAATCGTTACGTTATTGAATGGATGAGTCAAGGCACTGATGAAGGTGGCGCTGGTTTGTCAGCGGAAGACCGAAAGAAAGCAGGACTTCCTGATAAGGGCGGCCATAAACCAAGCGATATTTGGAAAAGTGTTGGTGGTGAGGAATCGTTTGCTACGTGGATGAAGGAGCTAGAATGGTAAACAGGAAAGTTGCATCAATTTATTCTATAAAATTGACAAGCCTAATCCCCATTGAACAAAACATGCCGCATAATAGTATAACCCAATGAGAGCTTG